>CATQFJ010000142.1:0-31301 GCA_956483585.1 Gymnocheta viridis
AATTTTTTCTAATTTATAGAAAAGGCTATATATAGCCTTTTCTTTTGGAGCGTTACTGATACGCCAATAAAAAAAGACATGTGGCACTCGAGAACTGCCTTGGCAAAGCTATTGCATAGCATTTTGTTTTCAATAAAATGTATTAAATTAAAAAAAAATAACTAACATAATTTTTTCTAATTTATAGAAAAGGCTATATATAGCCTTTTCTTTTGGAGCGTTACTGATACGCCAATAAAAAAAGACATGTGGCACTCGAGAACTGCCGCGGCAAAGCTATTGCATAGCATTTTGTTTTCAATAAAATGAATTAAATTAAAAAAAATAACTAACATAATTTTTTCTAATTTATAGAAAAGGCTATAGCCTTTTCTTTTGGAGCGTTACTGATACGCCAATAAAAAAAGACATGTGGCACTCGAGAACTGCCGCGGCAAAGCTATTGCATAGCATTTTGTTTTCAATAAAATGTATTAAATTAAAAAAAAATAACTAACATAATTTTTTCTAATTTATAGAAAAGGCTATAGCCTTTTCTTTTGGAGCGTTACTGATACGCCAATAAAAAAAGACATGTGGCACTCGAGAACTGCCGCGGCAAAGCTATTGCATAGCATTTTGTTTTCAATAAAATGTATTAAATTAAAAAAAAATAACTAACATAATTTTTTCTAATTTATAGAAAAGGCTATATATAGCCTTTTCTTTTGGAGCGTTACTGATACGCCAATAAAAAAAGACATGTGGCACTCGAGAACTGCCTTGGCAAAGCTATTGCATAGCATTTTGTTTTCAATAAAATGTATTAAATTAAAAAAAAATAACTAACATAATTTTTTCTAATTTATAGAAAAGGCTATATATAGCCTTTTCTTTTGGAGCGTTACTGATACTCCAATAAAAAAAGACATGTGGCACTCGAGAACTGCCTTGGCAAAGCTATTGCATAGCATTTTGTTTTCAATAAAATGTATTAAATTAAAAAAAAATAACTAACATAATTTTTTCTAATTTATAGAAAAGGCTATATATAGCCTTTTCTTTTGGAGCGTTACTGATACGCCAATAAAAAAAGACATGTGGCACTCGAGAACTGCCGCGGCAAAGCTATTGCATAGCATTTTGTTTTCAATAAAATGAATTAAATTAAAAAAAATAACTAACATAATTTTTTCTAATTTATAGAAAAGGCTATAGCCTTTTCTTTTGGAGCGTTACTGATACGCCAATAAAAAAAGACATGTGGCACTCGAGAACTGCCGCGGCAAAGCTATTGCATAGCATTTTGTTTTCAATAAAATGTATTAAATTAAAAAAAAATAACTAACATAATTTTTTCTAATTTATAGAAAAGGCTATAGCCTTTTCTTTTGGAGCGTTACTGATACGCCAATAAAAAAAGACATGTGGCACTCGAGAACTGCCGCGGCAAAGCTATTGCATAGCATTTTGTTTTCAATAAAATGTATTAAATTAAAAAAAAATAACTAACATAATTTTTTCTAATTTATAGAAAAGGCTATATATAGCCTTTTCTTTTGGAGCGTTACTGATACGCCAATAAAAAAAGACATGTGGCACTCGAGAACTGCCTTGGCAAAGCTATTGCATAGCATTTTGTTTTCAATAAAATGTATTAAATTAAAAAAAAATAACTAACATAATTTTTTCTAATTTATAGAAAAGGCTATATATAGCCTTTTCTTTTGGAGCGTTACTGATACGCCAATAAAAAAAGACATGTGGCACTCGAGAACTGCCTTGGCAAAGCTATTGCATAGCATTTTGTTTTCAATAAAATGTATTAAATTAAAAAAAAATAACTAACATAATTTTTTCTAATTTATAGAAAAGGCTATATATAGCCTTTTCTTTTGGAGCGTTACTGATACGCCAATAAAAAAAGACATGTGGCACTCGAGAACTGCCTTGGCAAAGCTATTGCATAGCATTTTGTTTTCAATAAAATGTATTAAATTAAAAAAAAATAACTAACATAATTTTTTCTAATTTATAGAAAAGGCTATAGCCTTTTCTTTTGGAGCGTTACTGATACGCCAATAAAAAAAGACATGTGGCACTCGAGAACTGCCGCGGCAAAGCTATTGCATAGCATTTTGTTTTCAATAAAATGTATTAAATTAAAAAAAAATAACTAACATAATTTTTTCTAATTTATAGAAAAGGCTATAGCCTTTTCTTTTGGAGCGTTACTGATACGCCAATAAAAAAAGACATGTGGCACTCGAGAACTGCCGCGGCAAAGCTATTGCATAGCATTTTGTTTTCAATAAAATGTATTAAATTAAAAAAAAATAACTAACATAATTTTTTCTAATTTATAGAAAAGGCTATAGCCTTTTCTTTTGGAGCGTTACTGATACGCCAATAAAAAAAGACATGTGGCACTCGAGAACTGCCGCGGCAAAGCTATTGCATAGCATTTTGTTTTCAATAAAATGTATTAAATTAAAAAAAAATAACTAACATAATTTTTTCTAATTTATAGAAAAGGCTATATATAGCCTTTTCTTTTGGAGCGTTACTGATACGCCAATAAAAAAAGACATGTGGCACTCGAGAACTGCCTTGGCAAAGCTATTGCATAGCATTTTGTTTTCAATAAAATGTATTAAATTAAAAAAAAATAACTAACATAATTTTTTCTAATTTATAGAAAAGGCTATAGCCTTTTCTTTTGGAGCGTTACTGATACGCCAATAAAAAAAGACATGTGGCACTCGAGAACTGCCGCGGCAAAGCTATTGCATAGCATTTTGTTTTCAATAAAATGTATTAAATTAAAAAAAAATAACTAACATAATTTTTTCTAATTTATAGAAAAGGCTATAGCCTTTTCTTTTGGAGCGTTACTGATACGCCAATAAAAAAAGACATGTGGCACTCGAGAACTGCCGCGGCAAAGCTATTGCATAGCATTTTGTTTTCAATAAAATGTATTAAATTAAAAAAAAATAACTAACATAATTTTTTCTAATTTATAGAAAAGGCTATAGCCTTTTCTTTTGGAGCGTTACTGATACGCCAATAAAAAAAGACATGTGGCACTCGAGAACTGCCGCGGCAAAGCTATTGCATAGCATTTTGTTTTCAATAAAATGTATTAAATTAAAAAAAAATAACTAACATAATTTTTTCTAATTTATAGAAAAGGCTATATATAGCCTTTTCTTTTGGAGCGTTACTGATACGCCAATAAAAAAAGACATGTGGCACTCGAGAACTGCCTTGGCAAAGCTATTGCATAGCATTTTGTTTTCAATAAAATGTATTAAATTAAAAAAAAAATAACTAACATAATTTTTTCTAATTTATAGAAAAGGCTATAGCCTTTTCTTTTGGAGCGTTACTGATACGCCAATAAAAAAAGACATGTGGCACTCGAGAACTGCCGCGGCAAAGCTATTGCATAGCATTTTGTTTTCAATAAAATGTATTAAATTAAAAAAAAATAACTAACATAATTTTTTCTAATTTATAGAAAAGGCTATAGCCTTTTCTTTTGGAGCGTTACTGATACGCCAATAAAAAAAGACATGTGGCACTCGAGAACTGCCGCGGCAAAGCTATTGCATAGCATTTTGTTTTCAATAAAATGTATTAAATTAAAAAAAAATAACTAACATAATTTTTTCTAATTTATAGAAAAGGCTATATAGCCTTTTCTTTTGGAGCGTTACTGATACGCCAATAAAAAAAGACATGTGGCACTCGAGAACTGCCGCGGCAAAGCTATTGCATAGCATTTTGTTTTCAATAAAATGTATTAAATTAAAAAAAAATAACTAACATAATTTTTTCTAATTTATAGAAAAGGCTATATATAGCCTTTTCTTTTGGAGCGTTACTGATACGCCAATAAAAAAAGACATGTGGCACTCGAGAACTGCCTTGGCAAAGCTATTGCATAGCATTTTGTTTTCAATAAAATGTATTAAATTAAAAAAAAATAACTAACATAATTTTTTCTAATTTATAGAAAAGGCTATATAGCCTTTTCTTTTGGAGCGTTACTGATACGCCAATAAAAAAAGACATGTGGCACTCGAGAACTGCCGCGGCAAAGCTATTGCATAGCATTTTGTTTTCAATAAAATGTATTAAATTAAAAAAAAATAACTAACATAATTTTTTCTAATTTATAGAAAAGGCTATATATAGCCTTTTCTTTTGGAGCGTTACTGATACGCCAATAAAAAAAGACATGTGGCACTCGAGAACTGCCTTGGCAAAGCTATTGCATAGCATTTTGTTTTCAATAAAATGTATTAAATTAAAAAAAAATAACTAACATAATTTTTTCTAATTTATAGAAAAGGCTATATAGCCTTTTCTTTTGGAGCGTTACTGATACGCCAATAAAAAAAGACATGTGGCACTCGAGAACTGCCGCGGCAAAGCTATTGCATAGCATTTTGTTTTCAATAAAATGTATTAAATTAAAAAAAAATAACTAACATAATTTTTTCTAATTTATAGAAAAGGCTATATAGCCTTTTCTTTTGGAGCGTTACTGATACGCCAATAAAAAAAGACATGTGGCACTCGAGAACTGCCTTGGCAAAGCTATTGCATAGCATTTTGTTTTCAATAAAATGTATTAAATTAAAAAAAAATAACTAACATAATTTTTTCTAATTTATAGAAAAGGCTATATAGCATTTTCTTTTGGAGCGTTACTGATACGCCAATAAAAAAAGACATGTGGCACTCGAGAACTGCCTTGGCAAAGCTATTGTATAGCATTTTGTTTTCAATAAAATGTATTAAATTAAAAAAAAATAACTAACATAATTTTTTCTAATTTATAGAAAAGGCTATATAGCCTTTTCTTTTGGAGCGTTACTGATACGCCAATAAAAAAAGACATGTGGCACTCGAGAACTGCCTTGGCAAAGCTATTGCATAGCATTTTGTTTTCAATAAAATGTATTAAATTAAAAAAAAATAACTAACATAATTTTTTCTAATTTATAGAAAAGGCTATATAGCCTTTTCTTTTGGAGCGTTACTGATACGCCAATAAAAAAAGACATGTGGCACTCGAGAACTGCCTTGGCAAAGCTATTGCATAGCATTTTGTTTTCAATAAAATGTATTAAATTAAAAAAAAATAACTAACATAATTTTTTCTAATTTATAGAAAAGGCTATATAGCCTTTTCTTTTGGAGCGTTACTGATACGCCAATAAAAAAAGACATGTGGCACTCGAGAACTGCCTTGGCAAAGCTATTGCATAGCATTTTGTTTTCAATAAAATGTATTAAATTAAAAAAAAATAACTAACATAATTTTTTCTAATTTATAGAAAAGGCTATATATAGCCTTTTCTTTTGGAGCGTTACTGATACGCCAATAAAAAAAGACATGTGGCACTCGAGAACTGCCTTGGCAAAGCTATTGCATAGCATTTTGTTTTCAATAAAATGTATTAAATTAAAAAAAAATAACTAACATAATTTTTTCTAATTTATAGAAAAGGCTATATAGCCTTTTCTTTTGGAGCGTTACTGATACGCCAATAAAAAAAGACATGTGGCACTCGAGAACTGCCGCGGCAAAGCTATTGCATAGCATTTTGTTTTCAATAAAATGTATTAAATTAAAAAAAAATAACTAACATAATTTTTTCTAATTTATAGAAAAGGCTATATAGCCTTTTCTTTTGGAGCGTTACTGATACGCCAATAAAAAAAGACATGTGGCACTCGAGAACTGCCTTGGCAAAGCTATTGCATAGCATTTTGTTTTCAATAAAATGTATTAAATTAAAAAAAAATAACTAACATAATTTTTTCTAATTTATAGAAAAGGCTATATAGCCTTTTCTTTTGGAGCGTTACTGATACGCCAATAAAAAAAGACATGTGGCACTCGAGAACTGCCTTGGCAAAGCTATTGCATAGCATTTTGTTTTCAATAAAATGTATTAAATTAAAAAAAAATAACTAACATAATTTTTTCTAATTTATAGAAAAGGCTATATAGCCTTTTCTTTTGGAGCGTTACTGATACGCCAATAAAAAAAGACATGTGGCACTCGAGAACTGCCTTGGCAAAGCTATTGCATAGCATTTTGTTTTCAATAAAATGTATTAAATTAAAAAAAAATAACTAACATAATTTTTTCTAATTTATAGAAAAGGCTATATAGCCTTTTCTTTTGGAGCGTTACTGATACGCCAATAAAAAAAGACATGTGGCACTCGAGAACTGCCGCGGCAAAGCTATTGCATAGCATTTTGTTTTCAATAAAATGTATTAAATTAAAAAAAAATAACTAACATAATTTTTTCTAATTTATAGAAAAGGCTATATATAGCCTTTTCTTTTGGAGCGTTACTGATACGCCAATAAAAAAAGACATGTGGCACTCGAGAACTGCCGCGGCAAAGCTATTGCATAGCATTTTGTTTTCAATAAAATGTATTAAATTAAAAAAAAATAACTAACATAATTTTTTCTAATTTATAGAAAAGGCTATATATAGCCTTTTCTTTTGGAGCGTTACTGATACGCCAATAAAAAAAGACATGTGGCACTCGAGAACTGCCTTGGCAAAGCTATTGCATAGCATTTTGTTTTCAATAAAATGTATTAAATTAAAAAAAAATAACTAACATAATTTTTTCTAATTTATAGAAAAGGCTATATATAGCCTTTTCTTTTGGAGCGTTACTGATACGCCAATAAAAAAAGACATGTGGCACTCGAGAACTGCCGCGGCAAAGCTATTGCATAGCATTTTGTTTTCAATAAAATGTATTAAATTAAAAAAAAATAACTAACATAATTTTTTCTAATTTATAGAAAAGGCTATAGCCTTTTCTTTTGGAGCGTTACTGATACGCCAATAAAAAAAGACATGTGGCACTCGAGAACTGCCGCGGCAAAGCTATTGCATAGCATTTTGTTTTCAATAAAATGTATTAAATTAAAAAAAAATAACTAACATAATTTTTTCTAATTTATAGAAAAGGCTATATATAGCCTTTTCTTTTGGAGCGTTACTGATACGCCAATAAAAAAAGACATGTGGCACTCGAGAACTGCCGCGGCAAAGCTATTGCATAGCATTTTGTTTTCAATAAAATGTATTAAATTAAAAAAAAATAACTAACATAATTTTTTCTAATTTATAGAAAAGGCTATATATAGCCTTTTCTTTTGGAGCGTTACTGATACGCCAATAAAAAAAGACATGTGGCACTCGAGAACTGCCTTGGCAAAGCTATTGCATAGCATTTTGTTTTCAATAAAATGTATTAAATTAAAAAAAAATAACTAACATAATTTTTTCTAATTTATAGAAAAGGCTATATATAGCCTTTTCTTTTGGAGCGTTACTGATACGCCAATAAAAAAAGACATGTGGCACTCGAGAACTGCCTTGGCAAAGCTATTGCATAGCATTTTGTTTTCAATAAAATGTATTAAATTAAAAAAAAATAACTAACATAATTTTTTCTAATTTATAGAAAAGGCTATATATAGCCTTTTCTTTTGGAGCGTTACTGATACGCCAATAAAAAAAGACATGTGGCACTCGAGAACTGCCGCGGCAAAGCTATTGCATAGCATTTTGTTTTCAATAAAATGTATTAAATTAAAAAAAAATAACTAACATAATTTTTTCTAATTTATAGAAAAGGCTATAGCCTTTTCTTTTGGAGCGTTACTGATACGCCAATAAAAAAAGACATGTGGCACTCGAGAACTGCCGCGGCAAAGCTATTGCATAGCATTTTGTTTTCAATAAAATGAATTAAATTAAAAAAAATAACTAACATAATTTTTTCTAATTTATAGAAAAGGCTATAGCCTTTTCTTTTGGAGCGTTACTGATACGCCAATAAAAAAAGACATGTGGCACTCGAGAACTGCCGCGGCAAAGCTATTGCATAGCATTTTGTTTTCAATAAAATGTATTAAATTAAAAAAAAATAACTAACATAATTTTTTCTAATTTATAGAAAAGGCTATAGCCTTTTCTTTTGGAGCGTTACTGATACGCCAATAAAAAAAGACATGTGGCACTCGAGAACTGCCGCGGCAAAGCTATTGCATAGCATTTTGTTTTCAATAAAATGTATTAAATTAAAAAAAAATAACTAACATAATTTTTTCTAATTTATAGAAAAGGCTATAGCCTTTTCTTTTGGAGCGTTACTGATACGCCAATAAAAAAAGACATGTGGCACTCGAGAACTGCCGCGGCAAAGCTATTGCATAGCATTTTGTTTTCAATAAAATGAATTAAATTAAAAAAAATAACTAACATAATTTTTTCTAATTTATAGAAAAGGCTATAGCCTTTTCTTTTGGAGCGTTACTGATACGCCAACAAAAAAAGACATGTGGCACTCGAGAACTGCCGCGGCAAAGCTATTGCATAGCATTTTGTTTTCAATAAAATGTATTAAATTAAAAAAAAATAACTAACATAATTTTTTCTAATTTATAGAAAAGGCTATAGCCTTTTCTTTTGGAGCGTTACTGATACGCCAATAAAAAAAGACATGTGGCACTCGAGAACTGCCGCGGCAAAGCTATTGCATAGCATTTTGTTTTCAATAAAATGTATTAAATTAAAAAAAAATAACTAACATAATTTTTTCTAATTTATAGAAAAGGCTATAGCCTTTTCTGTTGGAGCGTTACTGATACGCCAATAAAAAAAGACATGTGTCACTCGAGAACTGCCGCAGCAAAGCTATTGCATAGCATTTTGTTTTCAATAAAATGTATTAAATTAAAAAAAAATAACTAACATAATTTTTTCTAATTTATAGAAAAGGCTATAGCCTTTTCTGTTGGAGCGTTACTGATACGCCAATAAAAAAAGACATGTGGCACTCGAGAACTGCCGCGGCAAAGCTATTGCATAGCATTTTGTTTTCAATAAAATGTATTAAATTAAAAAAAAATAACTAACATAATTTTTTCTAATTTATAGAAAAGGCTATAGCCTTTTCTTTTGGAGCGTTACTGATCCGCCAATAAAAAAAGACATGTGGCACTCGAGAACTGCCGCGGCAAAGCTATTGCATAGCATTTTGTTTTCAATAAAATGTATTAAATTAAAAAAAAATAACTAACATAATTTTTTCTAATTTATAGAAAAGGCTATAGCCTTTTCTTTTGGAGCGTTACTGATACGCCAATAAAAAAAGACATGTGGAACTCGAGAACTGCCGCGGCAAAGCTATTGCATAGCATTTTGTTTTCAATAAAATGTATTAAATTAAAAAAAAATAACTAACATAATTTTTTCTAATTTATAGAAAAGGCTATAATAGCCTTTTCTGCTGGAGCGTTACTGATACGCCAATAAAAAAAGACATGTGGAACTCGAGAACTGCCGCGGCAAAGCTATTGCATAGCATTTTGTTTTCAATAAAATGTATTAAATTAAAAAAAAATAACTAACATAATTTTTTCTAATTTATAGAAAAGGCTATAGCCTTTTTTGTTGGAGCGTTACTGATACGCCAATAAAAAAAGACATGTGGAACTCGAGAACTGCCGCGGCAAAGCTATTGCATAGCATTTTGTTTTCAATAAAATGTATTAAATTAAAAAAAAATAACTAACATAATTTTTTCTAATTTATAGAAAAGGCTATAGCCTTTTCTGTTGGAGCGTTACTGATACGCCAATAAAAAAAGACATGTGGAACTCGAGAACTGCCGCGGCAAAGCTATTGCATAGCATTTTGTTTTCAATAAAATGTATTAAATTAAAAAAAAATAACTAACATAATTTTTTCTAATTTATAGAAAAGGCTATAGCCTTTTCTGTTGGAGCGTTACTGATACGCCAATAAAAAAAGACATGTGGAACTCGAGAACTGCCGCGGCAAAGCTATTGCATAGCATTTTGTTTTCAATAAAATGTATTAAATTAAAAAAAAATAACTAACATAATTTTTTCTAATTTATAGAAAAGGCTATAGCCTTTTCTGCTGGAGCGTTACTGATACGCCAATAAAAAAAGACATGTGGAACTCGAGAACTGCCGCGACAAAGCTATTGCATAGCATTTTGTTTTCAATAAAATGTATTAAATTAAAAAAAAATAACTAACATAATTTTTTCTAATTTATAGAAAAGGCTATAGCCTTTTCTGTTGGAGCGTTACTGATACGCCAATAAAAAAAGACATGTGGAACTCGAGAACTGCCGCGGCAAAGCTATTGCATAGCATTTTGTTTTCAATAAAATGTATTAAATTAAAAAAAAATAACTAACATAATTTTTTCTAATTTATAGAAAAGGCTATAGCCTTTTCTGTTGGAGCGTTACTGATACGCCAATAAAAAAAGACATGTGGAACTCGAGAACTGCCGCGGCAAAGCTATTGCATAGCATTTTGTTTTCAATAAAATGTATTAAATTAAAAAAAAATAACTAACATAATTTTTTCTAATTTATAGAAAAGGCTATAGCCTTTTCTGTTGGAGCGTTACTGATACGCCAATAAAAAAAGACATGTGGAACTCGAGAACTGCCGCGGCAAAGCTATTGCATAGCATTTTGTTTTCAATAAAATGTATTAAATTAAAAAAAAATAACTAACATAATTTTTTCTAATTTATAGAAAAGGCTATAGCCTTTTCTGCTGGAGCGTTACTGATACGCCAATAAAAAAAGACATGTGGAACTCGAGAACTGCCGCGGCAAAGCTATTGCATAGCATTTTGTTTTCAATAAAATGTATTAAATTAAAAAAAAATAACTAACATAATTTTTTCTAATTTATAGAAAAGGCTATAGCCTTTTCTGTTGGAGCGTTACTGATACGCCAATAAAAAAAGACATGTGGAACTCGAGAACTGCCGCGGCAAAGCTATTGCATAGCATTTTGTTTTCAATAAAATGTATTAAATTAAAAAAAAATAACTAACATAATTTTTTCTAATTTATAGAAAAGGCTATAGCCTTTTCTGCTGGAGCGTTACTGATACGCCAATAAAAAAAGACATGTGGAACTCGAGAACTGCCGCGGCAAAGCTATTGCATAGCATTTTGTTTTCAATAAAATGTATTAAATTAAAAAAAAAATAACTAACATAATTTTTTCTAATTTATAGAAAAGGCTATAGCCTTTTCTGTTGGAGCGTTACTGATACGCCAATAAAAAAAGACATGTGGAACTCGAGAACTGCCGCGGCAAAGCTATTGCATAGCATTTTGTTTTCAATAAAATGTATTAAATTAAAAAAAAATAACTAACATAATTTTTTCTAATTTATAGAAAAGGCTATAGCCTTTTCTGTTGGAGCGTTACTGATACGCCAATAAAAAAAGACATGTGGAACTCGAGAACTGCCGCGGCAAAGCTATTGCATAGCATTTTGTTTTCAATAAAATGTATTAAATTAAAAAAAAATAACTAACATAATTTTTTCTAATTTATAGAAAAGGCTATAGCCTTTTCTGCTGGAGCGTTACTGATACGCCAATAAAAAAAGACATGTGGAACTCGAGAACTGCCGCGGCAAAGCTATTGCATAGCATTTTGTTTTCAATAAAATGTATTAAATTAAAAAAAAATAACTAACATAATTTTTTCTAATTTATAGAAAAGGCTATAGCCTTTTCTGTTGGAGCGTTACTGATACGCCAATAAAAAAAGACATGTGGAACTCGAGAACTGCCGCGGCAAAGCTATTGCATAGCATTTTGTTTTCAATAAAATGTATTAAATTAAAAAAAAATAACTAACATAATTTTTTCTAATTTATAGAAAAGGCTATAGCCTTTTCTGTTGGAGCGTTACTGATACGCCAATAAAAAAAGACATGTGGAACTCGAGAACTGCCGCGGCAAAGCTATTGCATAGCATTTTGTTTTCAATAAAATGTATTAAATTAAAAAAAAATAACTAACATAATTTTTTCTAATTTATAGAAAAGGCTATAGCCTTTTCTGTTGGAGCGTTACTGATACGCCAATAAAAAAAGACATGTGGAACTCGAGAACTGCCGCGGCAAAGCTATTGCATAGCATTTTGTTTCCAATAAAATGTATTAAATTAAAAAAAAAATAACTAACATAATTTTTTCTAATTTATAGAAAAGGCTATAGCCTTTTCTGCTGGAGCGTTACTGATACGCCAATAAAAAAAGACATGTGGAACTCGAGAACTGCCGCGGCAAAGCTATTGCATAGCATTTTGTTTTCAATAAAATGTATTAAATTAAAAAAAAATAACTAACATAATTTTTTCTAATTTATAGAAAAGGCTATAGCCTTTTCTGTTGGAGCGTTACTGATACGCCAATAAAAAAAGACATGTGGAACTCGAGAACTGCCGCGGCAAAGCTATTGCATAGCATTTTGTTTTCAATAAAATGTATTAAATTAAAAAAAATAACTAACATAATTTTTTCTAATTTATAGAAAAGGCTATAGCCTTTTCTGCTGGAGCGTTACTGATACGCCAATAAAAAAAGACATGTGGAACTCGAGAACTGCCGCGGCAAAGCTATTGCATAGCATTTTGTTTTCAATAAAATGTATTAAATTAAAAAAAATAACTAACATAATTTTTTCTAATTTATAGAAAAGGCTATAGCCTTTTCTGTTGGAGCGTTACTGATACGCCAATAAAAAAAGACATGTGGAACTCGAGAACTGCCGCGGCAAAGCTATTGCATAGCATTTTGTTTTCAATAAAATGTATTAAATTAAAAAAAATAACTAACATAATTTTTTCTAATTTATAGAAAAGGCTATATATAGCCTTTTCTGTTGGAGCGTTACTGATACGCCAATAAAAAAAGACATGTGGAACTCGAGAACTGCCGCGGCAAAGCTATTGCATAGCATTTTGTTTTCAATAAAATGTATTAAATTAAAAAAAAATAACTAACATAATTTTTTCTAATTTATAGAAAAGGCTATAGCCTTTTCTGTTGGAGCGTTACTGATACGCCAATAAAAAAAGACATGTGGAACTCGAGAACTGCCGCGGCAAAGCTATTGCATAGCATTTTGTTTTCTTATAAAATGTATTAAATTAAAAAAAATAACTAACATAATTTTTTCTAATTTATAGAAAAGGCTATAGCCTTTTCTGTTGGAGCGTTACTGATACGCCAATAAAAAAAGACATGTGGAACTCGAGAACTGCCGCGGCAAAGCTATTGCATAGCATTTTGTTTTCAATAAAATGTATTAAATTAAAAAAAAATAACTAACATAATTTTTTCTAATTTATACAAAGGCTATAGCCTTTTCTGTTGGAGCGTTACTGATACGCCAATAAAAAAAGACATGTGGAACTCGAGAACTGCCGCGGCAAAGCTATTGCATAGCATTTTGTTTTCAATAAAATGTATTAAATTAAAAAAAAATAACTAACATAATTTTTTCTAATTTATAGAAAAGGCTATGTGGTGGATCTTACCCTTCACTCTTATTCTTATTTAAAACACTTGTTGACGGTTTGCTGGTTCACAATTAACTCTCTCGTTTTATTTTAATATCTTATATTCTACCCTTATTCTGATTAGATATTTACATGCTTGTAAACTTAAGTACTATGGTTAGGGTTGTTTAAAGTAGTAATATTCTATTAGTGTTGTACAAAAGAGAAATAATTATATCAGTGTGTTTACACAATATATTATAATAAAGAGAAATAATTATATCAGTGTGTTTACACAATATATTATAATATATATAATAATTAGAGTTGAATGCATTTGCACTACACCTCCCTTTTTCGGGGGAAAAATGTTGAGTCAATACAGTTGATCAGGCTGTTTTGATTCAGCATTTTTCCATATATATAAAAGTGAATCTATTTTTATTTTTATACATTATTGTATTCTTAAGTCTAAGTTTATTGAAAATTTGTATGCTACATACATATATAACTTGTAAAGAATTAAAAATTTAATTAACTTTGTTTTCCATATATATTTTGATTTTAAAAATATGCGTAATAGATTTAATTATGAATTTAATTTAAATTAATTTTAGTTTGTGATGTGTTATTTCAATTTAAGTATATCGGAAGTTTAATCACATAACTCATTTTAAGTAATTTTAAAAAAATAACCAATTCCGTAAATTAGACTAATTAACAATTTTAAGTATGCTGTGAAACAAGAATGAAATTGAAATTTGAAATAGCTTAAAATGGATCTGGATTATAACAACAAACGCAAACAGCATGGAACAATCGGGATGAAGGAGGGAGTGCCCTGCGACACTACCCCTTCAACTGGAGGGTCACCAACCCGCCAGGAATTGCCTTCACCCGCCTGCTTCGCCTGCCTGTCCTTGAAACGTTCAAACTTTATTTCCTTGAAATATATTAACAATATTTCATGCTTTCCTAATTCTATCCTTATGTATTGTTTTTTCCTTTTTTAAATTTCCATTATATATTGTTACATTTACACCATTAATATTTTTTTACAATAAATGGACCATCATAGATGGGTTTAAATTTATCATATGGTTCTTTTTTTACGAATACTTTATCATTAACCTTTAGATTACATGGCTTTGCAAATTTATCATACAAATCTTTGTTTCTTTTTTTATGTTTTTGTAAAAGTTCATTTGCCATAGTGTGAGACTTTTGCAACCTGTATTTAACCTCGTTGCTATAACTTTCAACATTGTAAATAGGATCAACTTTATTAAGTTTTAATTCATTCGGCATAATTGGTTCTTTCCCAAATACTAGTTCGTACGGTGTATATTTATTATCAAAAATTGAACTTGAAGTTGTGTTGTGAAAAAAGGTAAAATACTTTAGGTAAGTATCCCAGTCCGATATGTTTTCGCTTATATAAGACCTGACATATTCATTAAAAACTCTATGATTTCGTTCAACAGTTCCTACCGTTTGGTGATGGTAAGCGGATGAAAATTTTAGCTCAATGTTCAAATACTTGCAGAGTTCACAAAATATCTCATTTTTGTATTCAGTACCTAAATCGGTTTTAATTGACTTCATTATGCCGTAAATCAAAATAAAATTTTCAAAAATTGCTTGTGCAACCGTTTTTGCACTTTTATCGGGTATCGATATCGTGACAAGATATTTTGTAAAATCGCATATTAGTGTTATACCATACTTATTGCCATATTTTGACGTTGGCAATGGGCCAATAGTGTCCAACACTACTACTTCAAAAGGTTTAATTGGTGTGGGCGTTAATGTAAGCTTTTCTTTTGTTCCTTTTCTAACTTTGCTTATGTTACACTGTTTACAATTTCTAATGAAATTCGCAATATCTTTAGTCATTTTTTTCCAATAATATTTTGTTTTTAATTTTGCGTATAGTCTTTTGCGTCCGCAATGTCCACCTAAAATGGGATCATTGTGATAAATTTCTAATAGTTTCCTTTGTTTCTTTGTATCAAATACTGTTTCTATCGGTTCTACTAACATAATTTCCAATGTTTTTAATATTTTATTCCCATGGGTTTTTAATTCGTTAATACTGTATCTACTGAAAAAGGAATCGTCCTTTGACCATTCTGTTATATAGATATTGTTATTGTTGGCTTCTTGTTGGAGCCTCGAAAGCATTCTATCGAAATTTAATGTTTCGTTAACAATCTCAACGTCTATATGAAATTTGTATCTATATTTGTTATAAATTTTTAATATTATGTTAGTCATTTTCCCGTTTTTGAAAACTATTTCCGATTTTATTTTCGAAACTTTTTTGTTAAAATTATGTGTAAATTTGTCGTAGACTTGTAACTTTACTGCGTTATTGTTTTGAAAAAGCGTTCTGTTAGTATCAATGTGCTTAGACATTGCTCTAGTTGTGATCGCTAGAATCGTTTCATTTTTTATTTCATTAATGGAAATGCGTGACAAAGCGTCTGCTCCTACATTATTTTTGCCTTTTATATATTCAATGGAAAAGTTGTATTCGGAAAGCTTGAGCCTTATTTTAGTCAATTTCGAGGACGGATCTTTCATGTTAAACAGATATACCAGTGGTCTGTGATCAGTTCTGACAATGAACTCTGTTCCATAGACATAAGGACGAAAGTGGTTAATAGCAAAATAAATTGCAAGAAGCTCTTGCTCAATAACAGGTTTCTTTTGTTCTGATAAACTAAACGCTTTAGATGCAAAATAAACCGGTAAGTCATGACCATTAAAATTTTGACTTAAAATTGCACCACAGCCAGTTTTTGATGCATCGACTGTGATTACAAATTGTTTACTGAAATCTGGATATTGTAATATCTTTGGTGAAATAAGCTCAGATTTTAATTTTTCAAAAGCTTTTTGGCAATTTTCGTCCCATACGAAGTTTACTTTTTTGCGAGTAATGTAATTTAAAGGAGCTGCAATGGAGGCAAAGTTACTAATAAACCTTCTATAATAATTCGCGAAAGCGACAAAACGTTTTACCGCGTCTTTATCTTTTGGAACTGAATATTTTTCTATAGCTGATAATTTTGTTGTATCTGGTAACAATCCATTTGAAGTGCATTTGTGACCTAGGAATGTTACTTCTGGTCTGAAGAAATTACATTTTTGAGGATTGATTTTCAGATTAAATTTTCTCAATATATCAAAAACTTTACTCAAATTTTCCAAATGATGTTGCTTGCTACAGCCAACTACAATTATATCATCGATATATAAAAAAGCCTTATTTGGTTCCAATCCTGAAAATGCTAACGACATCATACGTGAAAAAGAGTTTGGTGCGACGTTTAGACCGAAAGGTAGTACTTTCCAGCGAAATGCACCTTGGTCAGTACTGAAAGAAGTAAGATCTCTTGATTCTTCGTGCAAAGGTATTTGATGAAAGCCCGAAAACAAGTCGATGATAGAAAAATGCTTAGCTCTTCCAAGATTGTCGAGTATGTCATCAATCCTTGGCAAAGGGAACTTATCACCGATGAGTTTTTTATTTATGGCTCTAAAATCGACACACATACGATATGATTTAATATCATTTGAACTTTTCTTTGGTACTATGATTAATGGACTGTTATACTCTGAAGTACTCGGCTCTATTAAATCATTATCCAACAACTTCTGAACCTGTCGTTTTATTTCGTTTCTCGAAGTGTATGGAAGGCGATAATTTTTTACATATACTGGTTCCTTGTCTTTAATTCTTAATTTCTGCTCATAAAAATTGTTTATGGTCATTTTATCGTTTTCTAGGGCAAAAATATCAGCATATTCTAAGCATAGCGGCATTAAATCTTTGTTAACATAATCTGGCATTTTATCGTTTAAAATATTTCTTAAGGTTTGAACACGGTCGCTACAAGGCGAGGTTTGGTTAATTGAATACGTGTAGAAATTTGAAAGCTTTTCTGTCTTAATGTTATAGTTATGTATGAACTTGGTTTCATTAGTTGTATTTAGTATACGTAATACGGGATTCCTCGAATTCACAATGCATTTACCTAACAGCACACCTTCACAGATCTCCTGACAATCGATAAAAACTGGTTCGGTTATATTGTTTAAATTAACTTCTCTGAACACTTCACATCTCGGTGGAAGAAAAAATGAGTTTTTACTGAACCCATGAAAAATTGGAACTATTACTTTTTTCGCATATAAAGGGTGTTTTTTTAAGCCCGATAGAACTTGAAATTGTAAAAAATAACACAAAAAATTAAATTGTAATCAAAATTTTTTTTTATTCGAAAGATCAATACGTGACATTAACATTTGAAAATGATGTCGGGCATATGGGCACCGCGGCTGTTCTTGACGAAGCGCATTCTGGACGTCCAATTTTGGGCCACTTTTTCGAGCACTGCTGGCCGTATATCACGAATAACACGAACAATGCTGGCCTCCAAGGCGTCAATTGTTGCTGGTTTATCAGCATAAACCAGTGACTTCACGTAGCCCCACAGGAAATAATCGAGAGGTGTCAAATCGCACGACCTTGGAGGCCAATTGACAGGTCCATTTCTCGAAATCAACTTATCGCCAAATTTTGATTTCAATAAGTCGATGGTTGCGTTCGCCGTATGGCACGTAGCGCCATCCTGTTGAAACCACATCTCCTCCGGATCAATGTCATCCATATTTTCAAACAAAAAATCATTGATCATGGTGCGATAACGATCTCCATTGACCGTAACGCGAGCTCCGGCTTCATTTTTGAAGAAATAAGGTCCGATGATGCCACCAGCGTGAAAACCGCACCAAACGATGCATTTTTCTGCATGTAATGGAGTCTGTAGGGTCTCTTGTGAATTGGTCTCACTCCATATGCGGCAATTTTGCTGACAAATGGCTTGTTCAGATGGACGATTATGTACGCCATAAAAATGACGAAGTCGTCTATAAGTTGCGCGAATCGACGACTGATTTTCAAAGTAAATTTGGATAATTTCGTAGCGTTGTTCAAGCGTGAGTCTATTCATGATGATTTGTCAGAGTATACTGAAACAAATAAAAAAAAATGTTTCATCAAAATTTAATTTTTTGTGTTACTTTTTAAAATTTAAAGTTCTATCTAGCTTAAAAAAACACCCTTTACTTGAAATGAAACTGTCATAGTATTGTAGTCGATTCGACATTTATTTGATTTCAAGAAATCTTTGCCTAAAATACCGTCAGATGGTATATTGAAGTCATCTGAGACAACATGGAGAATTTGAGGTATTGAATGATTAGGAAAAAACAATGTTGTACTGATTGTACCCAATGTTTTAGTCGCAGTTGGTGTTATACCTACAACACCGATTATATCTTGTTCATTCATTAGTGAGGTATCATTTATGCAAGAAACTTTAATAATTGAAATGTCAGCTTGAGAATCAACTAAAAATGAGTTACAGTTCTTTGATACGGAACATTGTAGTGTTATAAAATCTGAATAGTTTAAATTTAGGCTATATATTGATTTAACTATTGTTTCATTTTGTTGTTTTAGTGCTCTTCCTCCCTCAGCAAGTCATGCTGAGGGGCTTCCGAGTTTAAAGTTCTTACGGAAATGCCCTGACGACGGTAATTATTTCGTGCATTTTGACCATAATTCCGTCTAGTTGTGTTATTACCATGATTGGTGTAGTTATGTCCTTGAAATCTATTAGGAGTATAGTTTCCACGGTAATTGTTATAACTTGATCTACCTCTGTAAAAATTATGATTGTTGCCACGAGCAAACTGGAACTCATTACTTCTCCGATCAAAGTTTGACCTGTTACCACTATTACGTATTGTGAGAATTTGATTTTGTTTTTGAGCGTTAGACTCCTCAATAATTAATTTTGCTACCACATCCTTGGGTTCATTAAAAACACTTGAAGCCAAAATTGCTTTTACCATATCCGATTTCGCATTATTTCTACAAACGTTCACTGTGGACTCTATTGCCATTTCATGAGCTTTTTCTTTGGTCATTCCCTCAATAACAAGTGATCGCTGTAACGAATCAGCCAACTCCTCAACATTTTTTGAAAATACCGTATAATTATTTTCTTTGATATATAAACCTGCTATTCGGCCTGCAACCACTTTGGAGCTATCCGGCTTTATCCTACTCTTAAGCGAATCTTTAATTTGGTCTACACTAATTATGTTCTCTGGCAACACTTCCCTGGCCTTACCGTCTAATTTGGATTTTAAAAAAGATATCAAACACATATTTAGATTAGGGGATGTAATTTCCTCTATTAAATTAATTTTATCTAGAAAAGAGTTAAGATTTAGAGGATTTCCATCATAATTTTCACGAATGATACTGGAGCATATCGAGATAAACTTTGTTTTTTCTTCTATGGAAGCCATTTCTAAATTGATCGTATTACCTGTATTTACTATCTCTGTATTAGTCATTACTTTTGTATCTGTTTCTATACTCATATCTGAGTTGTCAGTCTCACAGTCTGAACCGAAATCTGTTAAAATTTCTTTTTGTACTACTTCAAATAAATTTATACCGAATGGAACTTGTATTTTGCATTTTAATTTTATAAAACATCTCAATAATAACTCCCTGCACTGTAGGATTTTGTTATGAACTTTTTGTTTTGTTTCAGAAGGCAAATAATCATCATAAGGTTCTGTAAATATTATTATATTGTTATAATTTTGAATAATTAAATTAATGTACTCTTGAATTTTATTCTTGTTGCTAGAAATTGGTCTATTCTGCAATATTCTTTTTTTTATTTTATCAAATTCTGATATTAATTCGTAAAATTTTTTAGTATCAAATTTATTTGTAGACATTTGCCCATAAAAAAATTAGAATTCCTTTAGTATATTTCCTTTCTGTTTCAACAAAGCGTTAACAAAGCCAATTTCTAATATTTTTGTTATATTATTTATTGTTTTTCTATGTTAAATCCATATAAATTTTAATCCATTTCAAATTTCAATTAAATTAATTGATAAGGTAAGTATACGTAGGTATAATAAATTTATAAAGTCATTTTTAAATAGATGCATAAGTACAATGATAATATTATATTATAATATAATATAATAATTAAATATATAAATATAATTAAAATATATTTTACATGCATGTACATAAATTAATGATAATTATTAACAATAAAAAATAAAAATAATTTTCTGTCCGGTAACTTTTGCATACCCCTTTCCGCTGTTGTTGATCATGTTGTGTTGTTGTTTTTGTTTCTGCGTTTTCTTCATTCATGTTGCTTTTGCTTAAATTTGCCTTGATTCGTTGTTTTTCTGTTGTTAATTGTTCTTTTTCTTATTTCTTTCTCAAATTCTTCAAGTTTTGTACTTGTTTCTTTCAATTTTTAATTTTTGCATTTTTATGGGAACAGTTTTAGCGAATTTATTGTTTTGATGTTTTTCATGTATTTTGAACACTGCAGAGTTTTACTTCTTTACTTTTTTCTCTTGTGTTTTTTTTATATTCTTCAAGTTTGTGTGTTTACTTTTTAATTTCTTTACCTTTCTTATTCTTATTTAGATTTTGTTGACAATTTTATTTTCGCTTTTTATGTAATTTATTGTTTTGCATGTATTATTGTTTAAGTTTTAGTTATTTTATTTGCTCATCATTCTTTAAGTAATATAAAAGAATTGTATCATGATGAAATAATCATTGGTATTTCATCATGGTTTATGTTATTCAACACTTAACTTTTTTTTATATTAGTTGTTCTCTTTCTCACTTCTTTTCTTTACATTAAAAATTCTCTTTTTCCCGTTTTTTTTTAAAACTGTTTATTTCATTTTCACTTCGTTTCGTTTATTGAATACATATGTATTTATTCTCGATTTTGGTATGCGGTAATTTCGGTATAATTATAACGGTTGTCAAGTTTTTTCTTCACTTGTTACTAGGTATAGGTATCTTTTTCAAGTTTTCAGTATTTGTCGCAAACTGTACTTTTTAATCAGTCTGTACTTTTTCTATTTGTTTTTTGTTTAAACTGTACTTCTCCACAATTATTTTCTTTATACTTTTCAATTTTCTTAATATTTTCCACTTTCACGGCAATTAAGTATTTTTGCTGCTGCATTTTTCTCCGTGAACTTCTTACGCTTTTGACTTTTCTCGAAAATCACGTTTAAAACAAATTTAATTTACAGTTTACTATTTATTACAATATTTTATACATTGGATAGTTTTGTATTAATATTTTTTATCCTTTTTTTTTAGACACAAATCTAGCTGAAAATTGTCCAGCTTATTTCAATTAAAAATATTACTACTTCTTCGACAGATTTCGTTTCTTTTTATTTTATGGTGTTATTTGTTCAGTTTAATATTCATACTTGATGGCATTTTTATTTTTAATGGTTGCAAGTTAGAAACTCAAAAATTGGAAATAAACGTTAAACAGAAAAGTTTTTTTTCTTACTGTTATCCTTAATATTTAATAATATATTTAAGTTTTGTTTTTTTCACTTCACTAGTGCAAAATAAGAGTCTTTTCTCTCAGAAAATTTGCGTTTTCTTCAAAGCACACTAGAAAACTGGCAGGATCGCCATGTGGTGGATCTTACCCTTCACTCTTATTCTTATTTAAAACACTTGTTGACGGTTTGCTGGTTCACAATTAACTCTCTCGTTTTATTTTAATATCTTATATTCTACCCTTATTCTGATTAGATATTTACATGCTTGTAAACTTAAGTACTATGGTTAGGGTTGTTTAAAGTAGTAATATTCTATTAGTGTTGTACAAAAGAGAAATAATTATATCAGTGTGTTTACACAATATATTATAATATATATAATAATTAGAGTTGAATGCATTTGCACTACAGCTATAGCCTTTTCTGTTGGAGCGTTACTGATACGCCAATAAAAAAAGACATGTGGAACTCGAGAACTGCCGCGGCAAAGCTATTGCATAGCATTTTGTTTTCAATAAAATGTATTAAATTAAAAAAAAATAACTAACATAATTTTTTCTAATTTATAGAAAAGGCTATAGCCTTTTCTTTTGGAGCGTTACTGATACGCCAATAAAAAAAGACATGTGGCACTCGAGAACTGCCGCGGCAAAGCTATTGCATAGCATTTTGTTTTCAATAAAATGTATTAAATTAAAAAAAAATAACTAACATAATTTTTTCTAATTTATAGAAAAGGCTATAGCCTTTTCTTTTGGAGCGTTACTCATACGCCAATAAAAAAAGACATGTGGCACTCGAGAACTGCCGCGGCAAAGCTATTGCATAGCATTTTGTTTTCAATAAAATGTATTAAATTAAAAAAAAATAACTAACATAATTTTTTCTAATTATAGAAAAGGCTATAGCCTTTTCTGTTGGAGCGTTACTGATACGCCAATAAAAAAAGACATGTGGCACTCGAGAACTGCCGCGGCAAAGCTATTGCATAGCATTTTGTTTTCAATAAAATGTATTAAATTAAAAAAAAAATAACTAACATAATTTTGTCTAATTTATAGAAAAGGCTATAGCCTTTTCTGTTGGAGCGTTACTGATACGCCATAAAAAAAGACATGTGGAACTCGAGAACTGCCGCGGCAAAGCTATTGCATAGCATTTTGTTTTCAATAAAATGTATTAAATTAAAAAAAAATAACTAACATAATTTTTTCTAATTTATAGAAAAGGCTATAGCCTTTTCTTTTGGAGCGTTACTGATAAGCCAATAAAAAAAGACATGTGGCACTCGAGAACTGCCGCGGCAAAGCTATTGCATAGCATTTTGTTTTCAATAAAATGTATTAAATTAAAAAAAATAACTAACATAATTTTTTCTAATTTATAGAAAAGGCTATAGCCTTTTCTTTTGGAGCGTTACTGATACGCCAATAAAAAAACACATGTGGCACTCGAGAACTGCCGCGGCAAAGCTATTGCATAGCATTTTGTTTTCAATAAAATGTATTAAATTAAAAAAAAATAACTAACATAATTTTTTCTAATTTATAGAAAAGGATATAATAGCCTTTTCTTTTGGAGCGTTACTGATACGCCAATAAAAAAAAGACATGTGGCACTCGAGAACTGCCGCGGCAAAGCTATTGCATAGCATTTTGTTTTCAATAAAATGTATTAAATTAAAAAAAATAACTAACATAATTTTTTCTAATTTATAGAAAAGGCTTATAGCCTTTTCTTTTGGAGCGTTACTGATACGCCAATAAAAAAAAGACATGTGGCACTCGAGAACTGCCGCGGCAAAGCTATTGCATAGCATTTTGTTTTCAATAAAATGTATTAAATTAAAAAAAAATAACTAACATAATTTTTTCTAATTTATAGAAAAGGCTATAGCCTTTTCTTTTGGAGCGTTACTGATACGCAATAAAAAAAAGACCATGTGGCACTCGAGAACTGCCGCGGCAAAGCTATTGCATAGCATTTTGTTTTCAATAAAATGTATTAAATTAAAAAAAAATAACTAACATAATTTTTTCTAATTTATAGAAAAGGCTATAGCCTTTTCTTTTGGAGCGTTACTGATACGCCAATAAAAAAAAGACATGTGGCACTCGAGAACTGCCGCGGCAAAGCTATTGCATAGCATTTTGTTTTCAATAAAATGTATTAAATTAAAAAAAAATAACTAACATAATTTTTTCTAATTTATAGAAAAGGCTATAGCCTTTTCTTTTGGAGCGTTACTGATACGCCAATAAAAAAAAGACATGTGGCACTCGAGAACTGCCGCGGCAAAGCTATTGCATAGCATTTTGTTTTCAATAAAATGTATTAAATTAAAAAAAAATAACTAACATAATTTTTTCTAATTTATAGAAAAGGCTATAGCCTTTTCTTTTGGAGCGTTACTGATACGCCAATAAAAAAAAGACATGTGGCACTCGAGAACTGCCGCGGCAAAGCTATTGCATAGCATTTTGTTTTCAATAAAATGTATTAAATTAAAAAAAAATAACTAACATAATTTTTTCTAATTTATAGAAAAGGCTATAGCCTTTTCTTTTGGAGCGTTACTGATACGCCAATAAAAAAAGACATGTGGCACTCGAGAACTGCCGCGGCAAAGCTATTGCATAGCATTTTGTTTTCAATAAAATGTATTAAATTAAAAAAAAATAACTAACATAATTTTTTCTAATTTATAGAAAAGGCTATAGCCTTTTCTTTTGGAGCGTTACTGATACGCCAATAAAAAAAACATGTGGCACTCGAGAACTGCCGCGGCAAAGCTATTGCATAGCATTTTGTTTTCAATAAAATGTATTAAATTAAAAAAAAATAACTAACATAATTTTTTCTAATTTATAGAAAAGGCTATAGCCTTTTCTTTTGGAGCGTTACTGATACGCCAATAAAAAAAGACATGTGGCACTCGAGAACTGCCGCGCCAAAGCTATTGCATAGCATTTTGTTTTCAATAAAATGTATTAAATTAAAAAAAAATAACTAACATAATTTTTTCTAATTTATAGAAAAGGCTATAGCCTTTTCTTTTGGAGCGTTACTGATACGCCAATAAAAAAAGACATGTGGCACTCGAGAACTGCCGCGGCAAAGCTATTGCATAGCATTTTGTTTTCAATAAAATGTATTAAATTAAAAAAAATAACTAACATAATTTTTTCTAATTTATAGAAAAGGCCTTTTCTTTTGGAGCGTTACTGATACGCCAATAAAAAAAGACATGTGGCACTCGAGAACTGCCGCGGCAAAGCTATTGCATAGCATTTTGTTTTCAATAAAATGTATTAAATTAAAAAAAATAACTAACATAATTTTTTCTAATTTATAGAAAAGGCTATAGCCTTTTCTTTTGGAGCGTTACTGATACGCCAATAAAAAAAGACATGTGGCACTCGAGCACTGCCGCGGCAAAGCTATTGCATAGCATTTTGTTTTTTCAATAAAATGTATTAAATTAAAAAAAAATAACTAACATAATTTTTTCTAATTTATAGAAAAGGCTATAGCCTTTTCTTTTGGAGCGTTACTGATACGCCAATAAAAAAAGACATGTGGCACTCGAGAACTGCCGCGGCAAAGCTATTGCATAGCATTTTGTTTTCAATAAAATGTATTAAATTAAAAAAAATAACTAACATAATTTTTTCTAATTTATAGAAAAGGCTATAGCCTTTTCTTTTGGAGCGTTACTGATACGCCAATAAAAAAAGACATGTGGCACTCGAGCACTGCCGCGGCAAAGCTATTGCATAGCATTTTGTTTTCAATAAAATGTATTAAATTAAAAAAAAATAACTAACATAATTTTTTCTAATTTATAGAAAAGGCTATAGCCTTTTCTTTTGGAGCGTTACTGATACGCCAATAAAAAAAGACATGTGGCACTCGAGAACTGCCGCGGCAAAGCTATTGCATAGCATTTTGTTTTCAATAAAATGTATTAAATTAAAAAAAATAACTAACATAATTTTTTCTAATTTATAGAAAAGGCTATAGCCTTTTCTTTTGGAGCGTTACTGATACGCCAATAAAAAAAGACATGTGGCACTCGAGCACTGCCGCGGCAAAGCTATTGCATAGCATTTTGTTTTCAATAAAATGTATTAAATTAAAAAAAAAATAACTAACATAATTTTTTCTAATTTATAGAAAAGGCTATAGCCTTTTCTTTTGGGAGCGTTACTGATACGCCAATAAAAAAAGACATGTGGCACTCGAGAACTGCCGCGGCAAAGCTATTGCATAGCATTTTGTTTTCAATAAAATGTATTAAATTAAAAAAAATAACTAACATAATTTTTTCTAATTTATAGAAAAGGCTATAGCCTTTTCTTTTGGAGCGTTACTGATACGCCAATAAAAAAAGACATGTGGCACTCGAGCACTGCCGCGGCAAAGCTATTGCATAGCATTTTGTTTTCAATAAAATGTATTAAATTAAAAAAAAATAACTAACATAATTTTTTCTAATTTATAGAAAAGGCTATAGCCTTTTCTTTTGGAGCGTTACTGATACGCCAATAAAAAAAGACATGTGGCACTCGAGAACTGCCGCGGCAAAGCTATTGCATAGCATTTTGTTTTCAATAAAATGTATTAAATTAAAAAAAAATAACTAACATAATTTTTTCTAATTTATAGAAAAGGCTATAGCCTTTTCTTTTGGAGCGTTACTGATACGCCAATAAAAAAAGACATGTGGCACTCGAGAACTGCCGCGGCAAAGCTATTGCATAGCATTTTGTTTTCAATCAAATGTATTAAATTAAAAAAAATAACTAACATAATTTTTTCTAATTTATAGAAAAGGCTATAGCCTTTTCTTTTGGAGCGTTACTGATACGCCAATAAAAAAAGACATGTGGCACTCGAGAACTGCCGCGGCAAAGCTATTGCATAGCATTTTGTTTTCATTAAAATGTATTAAATTAAAAAAAAATAACTAACATAATTTTTTCTAATTTATAGAAAAGGCTATAGCCTTTTCTTTTGGAGCGTTACTGATACGCCAATAAAAAAAGACATGTGGCACTCGAGAACTGCCTTGGCAAAGCTATTGCATAGCATTTTGTTTTCAATAAAATGTATTAAATTAAAAAAAAATAACTAACATAATTTTTTCTAATTTATAGAAAAGGCTATAGCCTTTTCTGTTGGAGCGTTACTGATACGCCAATAAAAAAAGACATGTGGAACTCGAGAACTGCCGCGGCGAAGCTATTGCATAGCATTTTGTTTTCAATAAAATGTATTAAATTAAAAAAAAATAACTAACATAATTTTTTCTAATTTATAGAAAAGGCTATAGCCTTTTCTGTTGGAGCGTTACTGATACGCCAATAAAAAAAGACATGTGGAACTCGAGAACTGCCGCGGCAAAGCTATTGCATAGCATTTTGTTTTCAATAAAATGTATTAAATTAAAAAAAAATAACTAACATAATTTTTTCTAATTTATAGAAAAGGCTATAGCCTTTTCTTTTGGAGCGTTACTGATACGCCAATAAAAAAAGACATGTGGCACTCGAGAACTGCCGCGGCAAAGCTATTGCATAGCATTTTGTTTTCAATAAAATGTATTAAATTAAAAAAAAATAACTAACATAATTTTTTCTAATTTATAGAAAAGGCTATAGCCTTTTCTTTTGGAGCGTTACTGATACGCCAATAAAAAAAGACATGTGGCACTCGAGAACTGCCGCGGCAAAGCTATTGCATAGCATTTTGTTTTCAATCAAATGTATTAAATTAAAAAAAATAACTAACATAATTTTTTCTAATTTATAGAAAAGGCTATAGCCTTTTCTTTTGGAGCGTTACTGATACGCCAATAAAAAAAGACATGTGGCACTCGAGAACTGCCGCGGCAAAGCTATTGCATAGCATTTTGTTTTCAATCAAATGTATTAAATTAAAAAAAATAACTAACATAATTTTTTCTAATTTATAGAAAAGGCTATAGCCTTTTCTTTTGGAGCGTTACTGATACGCCAATAAAAAAAGACATGTGGCACTCGAGAACTGCCTTGGCAAAGCTATTGCATAGCATTTTGTTTTCAATAAAATGTATTAAATTAAAAAAAAATAACTAACATAATTTTTTCTAATTTATAGAAAAGGCTATAGCCTTTTCTGTTGGAGCGTTACTGATACGCCAATAAAAAAAGACATGTGGAACTCGAGAACTGCCGCGGCGAAGCTATTGCATAGCATTTTGTTTTCAATAAAATGTATTAAATTAAAAAAAAATAACTAACATAATTTTTTCTAATTTATAGAAAAGGCTATAGCCTTTTCTGTTGGAGCGTTACTGATACGCCAATAAAAAAAGACATGTGGAACTCGAGAACTGCCGCGGCAAAGCTATTGCATAGCATTTTGTTTTCAATAAAATGTATTAAATTAAAAAAAAATAACTAACATAATTTTTTCTAATTTATAGAAAAGGCTATAGCCTTTTCTGTTGGAGCGTTACTGATACGCCAATAAAAAAAGACATGTGGAACTCGAGAACTGCCGCGGCAAAGCTATTGCATAGCATTTTGTTTTCAATAAAATGTATTAAATTAAAAAAAAATAACTAACATAATTTTTTCTAATTTATAGAAAAGGCTATAGCCTTTTCTGTTGGAGCGTTACTGATACGCCAATAAAAAAAGACATGTGGCACTCGAGAACTGCCGCGGCAAAGCTATTGCATAGCATTTTGTTTTCAATAAAATGTATTAAATTAAAAAAAATAACTAACATAATTTTTTCTAATTTATAGAAAAGGCTATAGCCTTTTCTTTTGGAGCGTTACTGATACGCCAATAAAAAAAGACATGTGGCACTCGAGCACTGCCTTGGCAAAGCTATTGCATAGCATTTTGTTTTCAATAAAATGTATTAAATTAAAAAAAATAACTAACATAATTTTTTCTAATTTATAGAAAAGGCTATAGCCTTTTCTTTTGGAGCGTTACTGATACGCCAATAAAAAAAGACATGTGGCACTCGAGAACTGCCGCGGCAAAGCTATTGCATAGCATTTTGTTTTCAATAAAATGTATTAAATTAAAAAAAATAACTAACATAATTTTTTCTAATTTATAGAAAAGGCTATAGCCTTTTCTTTTGGAGCGTTACTGATACGCCAATAAAAAAAGACATGTGGCACTCGAGCACTGCCGCGGCAAAGCTATTGCATAGCATTTTGTTTTCAATAAAATGTATTAAATTAAAAAAAAATAACTAACATAATTTTTTCTAATTTATAGAAAAGGCTATAGCCTTTTCTTTTGGAGCGTTACTGATACGCCAATAAAAAAAGACATGTGGCACTCGAGAACTGCCGCGGCAAAGCTATTGCATAGCATTTTGTTTTCAATAAAATGTATTAAATTAAAAAAAATAACTAACATAATTTTTTCTAATTTATAGAAAAGGCTATAGCCTTTTCTTTTGGAGCGTTACTGATACGCCAATAAAAAAAGACATGTGGCACTCGAGCACTGCCTTGGCAAAGCTATTGCATAGCATTTTGTTTTCAATAAAATGTATTAAATTAAAAAAAATAACTAACATAATTTTTTCTAATTTATAGAAAAGGCTATAGCCTTTTCTTTTGGAGCGTTACTGATACGCCAATAAAAAAAGACATGTGGCACTCGAGCACTGCCTTGGCAAAGCTATTGCATAGCATTTTGTTTTCAATAAAATGTATTAAATTAAAAAAAATAACTAACATAATTTTTTCTAATTTATAGAAAAGGCTATAGCCTTTTCTTTTGGAGCGTTACTGATACGCCAATAAAAAAAGACATGTGGCACTCGAGAACTGCCGCGGCAAAGCTATTGCATAGCATTTTGTTTTCAATAAAATGTATTAAATTAAAAAAAATAACTAACATAATTTTTTCTAATTTATAGAAAAGGCTATAGCCTTTTCTTTTGGAGCGTTACTGATACGCCAATAAAAAAAGACATGTGGCACTCGAGCACTGCCGCGGCAAAGCTATTGCATAGCATTTTGTTTTCAATAAAATGTATTAAATTAAAAAAAATAACTAACATAATTTTTTCTAATTTATAGAAAAGGCTATAGCCTTTTCTTTTGGAGCGTTACTGATACGCCAATAAAAAAAGACATGTGGCACTCGAGAACTGCCGCGGCAAAGCTATTGCATAGCATTTTGTTTTCAATAAAATGTATTAAATTAAAAAAAATAACTAACATAATTTTTTCTAATTTATAGAAAAGGCTATAGCCTTTTCTTTTGGAGCGTTACTGATACGCCAATAAAAAAAGACATGTGGCACTCGAGCACTGCCGCGGCAAAGCTATTGCATAGCATTTTGTTTTCAATAAAATGTATTAAATTAAAAAAAAAATAACTAACATAATTTTTTCTAATTTATAGAAAAGGCTATAGCCTTTTCTTTTGGAGCGTTACTGATACGCCAATAAAAAAAGACATGTGGCACTCGAGAACTGCCGCGGCAAAGCTATTGCATAGCATTTTGTTTTCAATAAAATGTATTAAATTAAAAAAAATAACTAACATAATTTTTTCTAATTTATAGAAAAGGCTATAGCCTTTTCTTTTGGAGCGTTACTGATACGCCAATAAAAAAAGACATGTGGCACTCGAGCACTGCCGCGGCAAAGCTATTGCATAGCATTTTGTTTTCAATAAAATGTATTAAATTAAAAAAAAAATAACTAACATAATTTTTTCTAATTTATAGAAAAGGCTATAGCCTTTTCTTTTGGAGCGTTACTGATACGCCAATAAAAAAAGACATGTGGCACTCGAGAACTGCCGCGGCAAAGCTATTGCATAGCATTTTGTTTTCAATAAAATGTATTAAATTAAAAAAAAATAACTAACATAATTTTTTCTAATTTATAGAAAAGGCTATAGCCTTTTCTTTTGGAGCGTTACTGATACGCCAATAAAAAAAGACATGTGGCACTCGAGAACTGCCGCGGCAAAGCTATTGCATAGCATTTTGTTTTCAATAAAATGTATTAAATTAAAAAAAAATAACTAACATAATTTTTTCTAATTTATAGAAAAGGCCTTTTCTTTTGGAGCGTTACTGATACGCCAATAAAAAAAGACATGTGGCACTCGAGAACTGCCGCGGCAAAGCTATTGCATAGCATTTTGTTTTCAATAAAATGTATTAAATTAAAAAAAATAACTAACATAATTTTTTCTAATTTATAGAAAAGGCTATAGCCTTTTCTTTTGGAGCGTTACTGATACGCCAATAAAAAAAGACATGTGGCACTCGAGCACTGCCTTGGCAAAGCTATTGCATAGCATTTTGTTTTCAATAAAATGTATTAAATTAAAAAAAAATAACTAACATAATTTTTTCTAATTTATAGAAAAGGCTATAGCCTTTTCTTTTGGAGCGTTACTGATACGCCAATAAAAAA
>CATQFJ010000143.1:0-17938 GCA_956483585.1 Gymnocheta viridis
AAACAGGGTAAAGAAAAAAATCACATGTTCAGTTTTAGGTGTTTTTTTCATATTTTTCTTTCCACACATTCGTTTTTTTTTGTTATGTTGCTTTACTATTTTTTTTATTTCAATGTGGCAATATAAAAGCATTTTTGATGAAATAAAAAGAACATTTTTCATATTTTTATAAAAGAAAAATTTAAAACAGAAAAGTAAAAAAATACTTTTAAATATAAAAACAAGATATATTATTACCCAAAATAATGTGAATAATAGAATATAATATCATTATTTTTGTTTAATTATAACGACTTTTACTTGTTTTCATAAAAGTAAGCAATTAAAGAAGAATATCCGATTACGGACAAAAAAAATCAACCTTAAAACATGGGAAAAAATCATGGTAAGAATCTGTAAGTTTTCGGAAGCAACTTTATATGAATAATAGAATAGAATTTTTAGTTTTTAATAAAAGCGAATTTATGTAATCTATGATAACGAACTGAGTACATTTCAATATCTTGTCTGTAACAATATCCTCTTGAAAATCTTCGGAGTCATTTTCGAAATTGTCTCCAAGAAATTTTGCACACGATATGGCTTTTTTGCGAACGTTCATAAATGCAGCCATCATATTTAAATATAAAAAAACGACAATGCACTTTTTTACGAATAAGCCAGCAATAAACTTATTTCCGGCATTTCAATGACATGCTTACAAAAATTTTAGCTAAAACTAGTAATTTTAAGTAGTCACTAGTTTTTATTCACACATATTTTCAGCAAACGCTGGAAAACCTAGTTTTTGCTAGACTGCAAAAATCAATAGCTTTGTCTGAAAATTTTATTCGCCTCAAAACTATTTTAAACTTAAGACTTGCTAGTTTTAGCTAGAACTACATTTTTATTCACACTTCCTATATTAAAAACCTGTGGTGTATGGTACCTAGTAGTATTATTTTATAAATTCATACGTTGGACTAAATAATTGGATTCGAGTTTGAGAGAAATTGTAAATATTGTTTTTAAAGAAAACGCGTATTATGCTTACTTAATGTTGTTCTACGATGAAAAGAAAATACGCGACATACATAGCTTTAAAAAAAATTTGACACCACCGTAACCATATGGAAGATCCGATGCAACTGAGAGTTTATAAAAAACCTAAGAATACATACATACATTTTAGTGACACAGTCATTGCATTGCAAACTTATTTAGAGATAATGCCATAATTTCTAATAAAAAAAGAAATGGTAGATGAAGATGCAAATGAAAATGTTGAAAGGAGACGTTGAAACGAAGCGAAATAAAAAATTACAGAGCTTAGAAATTTATCAAGTTAAGCAAATCATCTTCCAGCACTAAATTAAAGAGCAGCATTAGTGAATTGAATTGAGTTTCAGTGAAAATCTCAAGACATTGGCAAACATATCTTCTCAACTCTACTCAATTATCGATTCCATGTATGTATGTCCCTGGAGGATTGTTAATGTACGCTTCGCTGTTTTTCTACTTCGTAAACGACACATTATTTAGAAAATATCTGCCAACATCTACATATTACTAGTACAAATATAAATAAATAAAACCTTTTTATACCCTTCACCAAAAAATTTAGAAAGGGGATATATAGGTTTGTCATTCCGTATGTAATTTCTTCATAAAGTATATATATTCTGGATCCTTATAGATAGAGAAGTCGAATGAGCGATGTCCGTCTGTCCGTCTGCTACATTTTGGTGTAGTTAGAATTAAGGCCAAAACACAACACAGAGAAATAAATTTTATACCATTCTCTTGGAATTTTTCATAAATTTTTTCGGTTTGAAAATAACAAAACTCGGTCCAATAATTAATAAGATTTAGCCAAAAGACTTTTTTTGTTATATTTCCTATTCTGTTGTTTTTTATGGCCCCAACTGTCCTACGGTAAATTTTATGAAGCAGATCTCTTGTATGGAGTTCTACGAAGGTGTATACAGAAAATAATTGAAGTCGGTCCATTAACGACTAAAATATGAGCAAAAAAATCGCATTCGAAATAATTTTACTTTTAAAATTTTTTTTAAAAGTAGCGTGGGGGATTCAATCCAACAACCTACTGGTTGGTAATCACGACCGGTTCTTGTACACCAATGAGCAGTTGTATTTTTTATAGTAGTTTAAGCGTCTAAGAACATAATATATCTTATTTATTATAAAATACTAAAATTTAAAATTCTTGATGGAAATTGGTGTGGTTGTTGTTAATCTTCCCTTTTTGTCACACATATATCACATACATACATTCTGAAATGCGTTAATGGGCACATGTACACATTGTGTGTATACATGTGTACATTTAAACAATCGAAAAGCAATGATCTGTTGTTTTGTTTTCGTTTGTTTCTTTAAACTTATTTTTGTACGTTCATTAGTATAATATTATGCATGCATATTACAGTATTTTTATAGCTTACATTTTCTTTTCGTATATAAATAACCATAATTATTTTTTATATTAAAGAAATGTAATGGATCGTCAAGACACTATGTACGAGTAAATATACTAAATCATTGAAATTGAATTTTGCGTTTTGTTTTGAAAATGTATTAATATTTCATTTTTTATGACTATTTGTGATTTCAGAAGAAAGGCAAAATTGATGCCTATATCCTGTTTTATACTTGTGTAAATTTAATTATTTTCTATATTCAGGTGCAGAGCGTACCTGCAGCATATCAGAACCCGGAATTATTATTGTATTTATACAATGTGATAAAAAATCTTTTGACAATTAAAATGTTGTTTGGATACTTAGTAACACATAACAAACCAGAAAAATCTCTTCCCGGCTAGAATTTGATAAGAAATGTTTCTTTCAATTTTCAAAAGCACTTCAATTAATTGCCATTTTTCTATAAAATACAAACAAAGTTTGATGTAAGAATTTAATTTGATATCAAGCTCCAAAATGTAATTAGCAAAGAAACTAAAAAATTTAAAACGCCGCGAATAAGACGCATATTCTAAAAATTGCAACTGCAATATTGGAAATTATTCCCAAAATTTATTTAAAAAAAATCATATAATTGGCAATCGGCAGCCAAAAATCTTGAAAAAATCTCTAAAATGCCAAAAATTCTTAAAAATATGCGAACATCAGAAAAATTTTATGATTTAATATTGATTAAAAACAGCAACATTATAGAGTAAAAAAACTTAAAAAATATCATTTCAATCGTGAAAATTAAACTTTTATTAAAAACTATTATTTATTTGGAATAAAAATTTAAAATGCATTTGTATTTTGAATAAAAGTATTGCAAATGCCTACTTTCCACAAATTTATATTTAGCTTCTAGCCAATTGAATAATTTAATGTTGGCCTAATTAAAATGTATTCTAAGAATAGTTCGCAATTCATCAAATATTTTTCAAACAATCAGTTCCTATCGTACATATCACACATATGAACTTTGGATTTTTAGATCGGAATGTTTGGGGAAAATTTCCAAAAATAGTATATGCATACATATTTGTATTTAATTTTTTTTTTGCATATTTTCGTATTTTCCCCAATTCAACATATACAAAATGAATGTGTTTCTATATCAGAAATATACAGGTTATATTGAACCAAACCCTTTATCGTCTGGTCCAACCGCAATACAGATAAGTAAATGGAAAAGTTTACAAAATTTTAAAAAGACAACTATCAGAATACCACTAGTTTACATACATTCATACATTATACAAGTTTCAAAGAAAAAATTAAATTAAAATAATGAATTAAAATATGTTGTTATATTTTATAATTTAATATTTTTTCTTACACAGTCAAGTTATTTTTATTTTTGTTATTAATATTATATTATATCAAATAAAAACGTCGACAACTTACTAAATTCATTATATAATTATTTTATCACTGTACAAAATCCTATCTGATAACAAATTGGATATTTTTGAAAAATAAACCTTTTATCGTTCATAAAATTGGAAAAAACGCAAAAATGAAAAAAAAAATATTTGTAAATGAGATTGTGCCTGGTTTTTTAAATAAATTGTGGAACAAACTTTTCCAAATAAAAAGTAAAAGTAATAAAAACAACTAAAATGTATCGACAATTCTAAAAAAATAGCATTGTGTTGTGTTCAGGATTCGAAACCGTGCCACCGGGTTAGAAGGTACGGTTTCAAATCCTGACCAACCATTTATTAATTTTTTTTTAATTTTTGATACATTTTAGTTATTTTTATTACTTTTACTTTTACGTTCTGTTTTTAAGAATTTTTATTTATTAAATTATTTTCAATATGAAGATAATATTGGAACATTTTAATCATTAGACTAGCAGATTTATGTAATAGGTGTCGATATTTTTTATATATTTTGGGAGAATTTCTTCATTATTAAACCTGTTCTTACGTTTCAAATTATTTCTATGTTTAGTCGAAGACCACTGGATTATTGTTAAAGACGTTGAAACACTTCTTGGATGTGTGAAAAAATATATAAGAGCTAATAAGGGGATGTTAATATTTTTATAATGCACTCTAGGCAAGAAAGTGTAACAAATTTGTTACGAAATTCATAATTTATGGCTGACTTCATAAACGCAGTTTGCAAAGCAACACGAGAATGCCTTGTAAACTCATGCTTCCAGTGTTGCTTTGGAAGCTGTGTTTATGAAATCAGTCTATACTATGAAATAGAGATTAGAACCAATAATGCGTGATCGTGATTAATTTTTTGTTTCCATCAAGTGGGGGTGCGTCCGTGAGACGGTGAGTGGCAATTTTTTTTGCTTTAATGTAAAATTTTCCATTTAAATTTTTTTAAATATTTTTTTTCGTAGTTCGTGGGCGCGAATTTTCGTGATTGTGACTTCTTTCGTCACTCCATACTATGGTGAAGGGTATATAAGATTCGGCACAGCCGAATATATCTCTCTTCCTTGTTTATTTTATGTTTTTGATTTTCTTCGGCAGCATTTCTTTGTTTGCTGTTTTGCCTCGAAAATTTTAGTTTTGTTGTAGCACATGAAATATCTCCCATGTTTAACTAACCACCCACTTGTGTTCACGCCATTTTTCGATGTCCAGCGCTATTCGCGCAATACCATACCGTTAACAACGTTTAAGTAGGCACACGTGCACCCTCTTATACCGTCTTTCTACGTTAGAGAAACAACATTTTTGAATTCAGTATTGACAATAGTGATGATGATGACGATGATTTTTTTCTATTTTCCATAACCTTTTTTTCAATTTATGCACATACATATGAGTTTTGCAGCATCACTCAACCGTTCGTGTCAAATAAAAAAAGAAATATCTATCCCAAACATGTACATACATATATATTTTATATAAAATATGTGTATACACATATGAATACAAACATGCAATAGATATGTATGGATGTGCATATTTGTATCCCAGTTGGCAACGTTTCTAACATCCTCAAAGACGGGTGCACGACTATGTTAATTCTTCGACGAGAAATTTTTTTATTTTTATTTTATTTATGAAGAGAAGTAACACTCAGGCAATTAATATGCCTACCAACCAGTAGGTGTGTTACATTCTTTTGGAAAGGGATAGTGAGAGAGGACAGATGGTGAAAATGAGAAAGCTTACTTTTTACAACTAGGTGAAGAATGTTATGAATGAAAATATGGCAGCCAATACCCAAAAGTTGAGTTTCCCGAAACTGCTCAACTATGCGTTTTTAAGACAAACACTCAACAGTTCCGCAATAGTTACGATTTATTTACGCGGCCATTGTCACTCATCTTTTCTTAAACAAAGTTTGATATAAGACAACACACAAGAAATACATATACATAATGTCGTAATGCGATTTTTGTCAAAGACAACGTTTAAAAACTGTTGCTGAAAATGTTTAACCGAAGCGAATAGATGACAAACTTTAAGAGACAGTCGACAGCGTCGTCAGTATAAGTGCTTAAAAGAGAACAACATCAATGTTTCCAGGAGCTGGAGGAAAAAGAGTCTCAATGGACCTTTTAAAAAGGCCAGGAAACGTTTAATCATCAAAAAAGCTAATTTTTCATAATTCAACGTTTCATTTATTATTCAAAAGTGTTTCAACCTCAGCGCTACTGAAAGGTAATATTCGATGTGGTTCAATAAGACGTTTCCCGCTTTTTTGACAGTTATCATGACTCAACCTACAACTACATTAAAATTATTACAATTCACTAAAAATATGGTGAAAATTTGATGGTTACAGTTCGGAAAAATTTTAGCAGTTGCAACAAGTCAGTAATGTGAAAAATTAAGCTCGTGTCCGTCGCTCAACTGAGAATTCTAAAATTATCACACCACCCAGAACCCATTTGTCCATTTCCAACTTAAAAGCTTTCGCCATTAGATTTCAATCAATGTAATTTTGACTTCAGTGTACTTACGTTTGTATATTGGATTAATTTTTAAAGTTTCAAAATGGTTTTATGGTTTCAGTAGAAAATACAAATTTAGCGTTTTAAAACTAAACTTAAAGTTAAAAAAGTATAAAAACCCACGAAGCTAAAACGTAAATTTCGAGGCTAAAAGACAAGAAAAAACCTACATATATCTAGCCTCGAAAAGGCTACACTGGCAGCACTGAACAACATGCAAGACTTTGTCGCTCATACTGGCGTGAACGACAATTTTATTCAAAAAATTGTCGTTTAGAAGTCAACAGAGAACAATTCGTGCAACAATCATCGAAAACAAGCTCGGTTACGACGATTTGGCCAAGTGGGAAGTAAAGTATTTGTATGTGGTTGTGTTTTATACACGTATCCTATTTCTGACATACATATATATATTATGAGCGGAATAGAAAATAAATGCCCGTCGTTCTAAAGACTTTACTCCCTGATGGACAAACAAAAAGAAAACCTGGTGGTAGCTAACTTTTTTCCATGTCACTTTACAGTATACATACATATGTATGTACATACATTTATATGTTTATGTATGTAAAATATACGTACGTGTGTACATACATGCATAAATACATACGCTCTTGCATTAAAGTGTTTGTGTTTGCTTATTTTCGAGAAGTAGTCACCCACAATCGCCACCACCCAATGTCCACTAGTCTGACAAAAAAGACTAAGCAACTTAACGTCAAACTAAAACTCGTCGCATAGCATCGCGACCGTCTTATTGAAATATTCAAAGAAGGACATTTAAGACTGTGTGGAAGGGATCTTATACACGCGTACATGCATACAAATGTATGTATGCCCACACAGTTCTGAAAGTCAGCGGCTTTGTGTATACGCCAACAAAAAATTTCGCAAGGTATTATATTGACACATGTACGTAGATATGTATGTATATATTTATACACGTAAAAGATTATAAACATACATACATATGTATGTATGTATGTTTATTTTTTACGTGCTTCTGATTTCATGCCGTCTGCTTCGCGCTTACATTTCACAAAGGAAGTCATGTACGCGAATGATGCTGATATTAAAGTAAACTAAATATAAAGTTAAATTCTTATATTGGACTGTCCGAAACGAAACGAAACGCTTTTATACCGGCACAACTGTACTAACACACAGCCGCATGCATGCATAGATATGTATATAGTCAATCGTTTAAATACAACAATAGAGGAATGGAATGTATGTACATATATCTAGAGGACCACGTCTTGATAGGTAAAATAGCATTTCATTTCTAGGCAAACTTCCATCTAGGCAACACTTTTTCCCCACATTAGAGGTAAATCTATTAAAAATCATAATTATTTTTCGATTTTTTTTTCGCATTTATGTTTTTGTGCGGAGCAGAGTTTTTTTTATAAAAGTTTTGTTGACTCTAAATTTACATATGGTTGTGTTATATAACATGATGACGCCTACACGAAAAAAATAATCCATCCGTTCTTAAATCAATCCCAAACGGTGTTAAAAGTACGGTAATCGCAGATTTACTTAAATCAAGTACAGAAAGATTGATTTAAGTACGGACTCAAGTGAGTTCTCTATTTAGTTTAAGAATTTTTTAGTTAATTCATGATTTTTCACGTGATTAAAGAATTTTGTATTCATTTTAAGCAAGTCCAGGATTGGTTATCTAAAGTTATCTCGTTTTCAACTTAACTAAAGAACATTTTATTTTATATTATTTATAGTTATTTGTACTCAAAATTTTTAGTACTACTCGTACTCAAAGTAAGTAGAAAATACTTGAATTTGGTATGGCGTTTTTCTTTCTGTGTACCTTCATATCTCAGAAACCGTACACAAAGGGTTACATATACAGGTTTATTTCAGTTCAAAATTTTATAATTTTACAACAACGGCAAGCAAAGTTATGGGGGCTAAAAGCTGGGTAAATGTTTTCGTGTAATATACACACTGTGTAATTAGCTCTTAACTTGGACTGGCGCACTGCCGTGCGTCTAGATCTAAGTCGAGTTAATGAATTCTTTACATTTTGATGCATTGGATACATTTCATACGGTGAGAATTACATTTAATAAAAATTATTTTAAAATAATAATGTGTGAAATAAGCGATAAACTGAACATTCAGAAGAGGCATCTTCACGTGACAAATGCATGTGCTATCATATCGATGGCTCGTCATGGCGTAGACTTTAGGAAATCATATATTTTTATATTATGTCTATCTGATTTTTTCGATAGAAATCTACTGCTAGGAGCCAAATTGTACTCAAAAGTGGTGACGTTTGACAGGATAAAGAAAACATTATACATGCTTGCTTTCTAAATGACAACCGCAAATAATTTGCCGTGGACTATACTTTTTAGCAACTGTATATAGTTTGTGTATTTGTATTTTAGATCGACATCTCGTTTTACTGCAACATAAGAATTTTGACCTAATAACTGTTTACGGTCCCTTTTTACCAAGGACTTAATAGTTATTTTTTTTTTTATATAAAGAGAAGTAACACTCAGGCAATTAGTATGCCTACTAACCCGTAGGTGTGTTACCTTCTTTGGGAAAGGGATAGTGAGAGAGGACAGATGGTGAAAGAGAGAAAGCTTAATTTTTACAACTCTGATAATGCGCGTTGTGTTAGTTTTTAGATCAGTGTTGCAGCGCCTCTGATGTCAAGTAGGCGCATTAAATGTGTTTTAAGCTGTGTAGCCATTTTATTAATTATTTTACTTCGCCGGCGATTTTGCTACAATACCGACGAAGGAGGGCGCTGTGATGTCCGCTAGCATACACCAGTATCAATTGCTGCCAGAACTGTTCAGTGACCAGTGCTATGCCTTCATCACTTAAACAGTCCGACAACAACAAATACAATCGCATACTAATGCACATCTGAAAAAATGCTTGATGTTATGACTTGTCTGAAGCTGGGCTCGAACCCACGTTCTTAGACATTATTTGCTTTGCAGTCAACGCGCTAACTACTTCAGCCAACAGCACGTTTATGCGATAAAAATTGCGAATAATTATTACGAATAAATTTTAATATTATTTATTAAGAATAATTATTATTTCAAATTTTTATTTTTAAAAATTTTTGATAACTATTATGGGTATCAAAAAAAAGTATTTCTCAAGCATAGATACATTACTAATTATTTTTAATAGTTATGAATAAGAAATAGCATAACCTCATTTTATATAATAATGTTTATCCAATTGGTTTTATAATGGAAGTTTAATTTTAGTTAAGAGGATTAAATTGTATTAAAACAAACAAAAAAATAGATTATTTAATTCATTGCTCTAATTAAAAAGAAATAACACTTGTTTACTTTAAAACTATTTTTAAAATATATAATAAAAAGGGAACACCAATAGTGAGCTTTTCAAAATACATTAAATATTTAGTTTGATGGACATAATTTTATGCAATTTCTCATCTGAAAGATTACATCGTTAGTAGGTCAATATTAAGCACAATGCGGAAAATGCGCTTTCTACTGAAACCTGTGTTGCAAGCACAGCATGTTCGTCAATTTCTGGTGCTTCTTTTGGATATTGCTAAAATTTAAAATGGATAAGTGTACTTCCGTTCATGCCAATAGTTAATTGAATCTATGTCAACATCCTCTTTTGATGGCCTGACTCTATCTTTGTGTATGTTGAGTTCCATCTAATTGTTACGTCAATTTTCGGTCTATCCATATATAAAATTCGCAAAAAACTTTTGAAAGCTGGAGTTCGTAACACTTTTACCACCTAACGGAAACGATCACCAAGTTTTAGTTTTTCTTCTTGCTCCAAAAAATCTTTCACAGCTAATTGTAGAGTATGCGCACCGCACCACATTTTATGGACTTTGCGGTAGAATTTCCAAGCAGTTCTGGAGTGAATATTTTATCTTCAGCACTATCACTCTCATCACTTTCACCAAAATTATTGAGACGCCTTTAACATATTTTTTTTCGTTATCAGTTGTAATGGTAAATATCTGATTTTGATTTATTTTAAATTCTTCTAGAGCACTTTCTAGTTCATTTTTTAAATTGTCAGCATCACTGATTTATTTTTTTTTTTGGAACATAAGAACACATCGTCAAATTTTTTCTGAAGCCGAATAATGATGAACCAATTGGCCTGTCCTTGTGCGTCTTCATTTCCGCAGGAATATACGTGTTGTTTTTGCACGATTGTTAGGTTCCAGGTGAGAAGAAGTACTGCAATTGGTAACGTCGTGAAAAAATTTTCCATTGTAATATTCTTCCACTTCCTTGGTATCTGCGAGCCAAATCTTTCACAACTCGTTCCCCTTGATTCGGGTTCCTTCCGGACGCTGCTTGGCCATTATAAATTTGACCGTGCAGTGGATATGCATTTTTGGCGTCGCAAATCCGCCAAACCGTGTGCGTCCACGGAAAGGAAATAATTCTTCGTCAATATTTAAGTTTTCACTAGTCTTGTAATTTGCATGAAGATTGGCATTCATTATGAGCCATAACTTAGTGATCGGTGCTGCCTTATCAGTTTGTGCGCATGTAGCCCGAGTGTTTGCGTCGTCAAATCTTATAAATCAAAATATTGAACAAAAACGGTTAACTCCCATCGTGGCGCGATACAGAGGATAGCCTTTGACATTCCACAAATCCCGAGCTCTTTCTGAAAATGAAAAACAAACCTTGCAAAATCCAACTAATACAAAAACTGGGTTTTCACTTGAATTTGGTACCTGAATATCAGGTGGCTGCATGCTTTTTTGCTTTTTGCTTATCAGGTGGCTGCATGCTTTTTTTGCTTTTTGCTTTTATCTTTTGAAACAGGTAGAATATTTGAACGTGAATCAGAAAGATGAAAAACAATATTTGACCTTTTTTGCCTATATCATTTGAAGCAGGTAAAATATTTGCATGAAACAAAAACTAAAAAAATTTTAAAATATTAATATACGCATTTAAAAATGAAATTGGATCATTTAAACATTAGAAAAAGCCAAAATAAACTAGTAGGTACAAACGTACCCCGGGTGTGTGTTCTCCTAGAAAACGTTGGGTATGCACCTTACGGTTAACAGATCGTTATTTTCCAACACTGTTCGATTATGGCGAGTTGCAGTATCCATTTTAATTGAAACTATTTGTTCATTAGCAACCCGTGCCAACGCCTTGGTACGGTTTCAAATCCTGAACTACAATGCTATTTTTAAAAAAGAATTATTGATACATTTTAGTTATTTTTATTACTTTTTATTTGAAAAAGTTTGTTCCACAATTTATTTAAAAAATCATGCCATAATCTCATTTATAATATTTTTTTTTTGAAATATTGCTTTTTGCTCTCAAATCCAACCCATAGATTCGGCTTATTATCGTAATATTTTGCCATTAAATCGCGTCCAAGTCCATAGTGCGTGCTATCGAAAATGCGATTTTCCGCAAAACTATGATTTCTTAGGAGTTTTTAATAAATGTAACCCCAGTTCATTTTATATGAATATGAAGAAGTGAATTTTTTATCTCTCAAGATCTTAACTTATCATTTTGTATATGTTGAATTGGAGAAAATACGAAATTATCGCTACGACCTGCCCTACAAATGTTTTGGAAATTTTCCTCAAGCATTTTGATCAAAAATTCAGGCAAATTTAAAATTATTTTTTTTCGGTCAGGAGCTTCCATATGTATGTATATGATAGGAACTGATTGTTTGAAAAATATTTGATGAATTGCAAAATGCAAATGCATTAAAATTTTTCTATTCCAAATACAAAATAGTTTTTATAAAAGTTTAATTCTCACAATGGAAATGATATTTTGAAAGTATTTTTATTCTATTTAATTTTGCTGTTTTTTATATAATCATGCAATTTTTCTGATGTTCGCATATTTTTAAGAATTTTCGCAATTTTAGAGATTTTTTCAAGTCTTTTGGCAATCGGCACCATTATATGGTTGTTTTTAAAGAAATTTTGGGAATAATTTCCAATACTGCAGTTGCAATTTTTAGAATATGCGCTATTTTCGTGGGGTTTTCAAGTTCTTAGTTTCTTTGCGAATTACATTTTGGAGCTTGATATCAAATTAAATTCTTACATTAAACTTTGTTTAAAAGGCAATTAATTGAAGTGCTTTTGAATTTATATTGAAAGCAAGAGTCAAATACCAAGCTGTGAATATAAAATCCAAAAATTAAAAAAGCAAAGTAAATATGTATACTGAAAGTTTTAATTAAAAAATATTTGGGAACAAGTATCAAATTCTAGCCGGGAAGAGAGTACCCAAACTATATTTTAAATATCAAGAGATTTTTTATCACATTGTACAAGTGCGCAAGTGCGCTCTGCACCTGAATATAGAAAATAATTAAAATTATTATTCTGTACACACAAGTTTAAAACAGGATATAAACATAAATTTTGCATTTCTTCTGAAATCACAAATAGTCATAAAAAATTAATTGTTATTATATTTTTAAAACAAAACTAAAATTCAATTTCATTGATTTTGTATATGTATTTATATAGTGTCTTGACGACCCATCGATTTGTGTTGACAAAAGTCAAAGTCGAAATGCAAAACGGCACTAACAATTTTCTGTTGTTTTTATGTTTGTTTGTGATTGAAAATTTTTTGGGATATGTAATTTATATGCACCGTGTAAAAAATGCTTTTCTTTAATATAAATAACACTGTACAACAGCCAATCTGGGGGGTGAGAAATTCCAAGTCAGGGGGATGGTACTAGGTCAGTATAGTAAAACCCTCAAAGGGTTTGGCGTTCGTATGTGTCACTTTTTTTTATGACCTTTTAAATTTTTTCCTTATCTTGATATTTTTTCGCTTAGTTGTAACATTTTGGCAAAAAAGGAGTTTAACATAACTCGAGAACCACTTGTCCGATTTTGATGAAACAAATTTAGAAAAATTAAGAATTACAATTTCTCTAATCTGTTTCTATACCGTTTTCCTATATGTGCAACACTTTCGAAGTTAAAAATGAATGTATGAAGGGAAAAAAGTATTTTTTTCCTAAAAATTTAAATATTTTTTTTTTTAAATTCATAAAAAATAAAAATGGAAAAAAGTGCCAAAACTAATTACTTTCGCGTAAAGTCACATAACTCATGAGCAAAAAAAGGCATAGATCATGAAAATCGATGCATGCGTTTCTCATTTATTCACAATTAGGTAAATGTATGAATTTCAAAAATTTGCTCCAGATATGCACAACATTATTTGGAGAAAACATTGACACTCACAAGCCGAACTCTCTCATATTTTTATTTACTACGCCTGATTGGAAAAAATTAATTTGTTAAGATGGAAAATCATGGGAAATGAATGTGATATTATAACTTACCTTCTTTAATTTTACTTTCGCTGAGTCTCGGGTAAATTAGTTTCAAACACAAGAAAACTTCATCTCTTTTGGCGACAGTTTTGATAAAATTCTTAACAATTCCAAGTTTAATATGCAGTGGAGGAAGCAATATCTTCTCCTTCGGCACTAGAGGCTCACGAATAATATTGGCCGTTTGTAACCTGCTGTGCTCTCTGAGTTTCCATCCGTGGCATGCATATTGGTCACCGGAAAATCGTGTGTCCCAATCGCACAAAAAGCACATATATTTTATATAGCCGCTTTGAAGACCGCAAAGCATTGCTACAACTTTTAAATCGCAGCATATGCGCCACATATGTTGGCGTAGTTAACCATTTTTAAAATATTTTCCAGTGCATCATATGTTTCTTTCGTTTCTGTACTATAGGCGATTGGAACTGAAGGTTTTTTATTGGTCTTATGTAGTAAAACCGCATTCAAGCTGAGTTTTGAACTGTCAATAAATAATCTCCAGTCATCTGCTTCATATTTTATTTCCATTGCGTCCATCAATTTTCCTACATCCGGGCAATATGCAGAAGTTTTTTCATCATTCACAAGGAATAAACTTTGTAGTGTTGCCTGACGACTTCGATAAGCTGTGACTTTCACACCGGGTGCCAACAAATTGTTTGATTTCAAAATGGAAGCCAGCTCTTCCGATTTATGCTGTATTAATTCCAACTTGGCAATAATTGAATCAAGCTTATTTTGATTTATTAAAATTGGCTCATTGGATACTGATGGCTCATATGGGGGATCATCACGTGCATGATATGTCGGAGCAGTCGTAGAAGAGAAAATATCTGGGCTAGAAGCTTTTGGCACAGGAATGTGGTCCGAATGAGGCAATGGTTTTCTGGTTCTGTGATTTTTGTCATTCAACAAGTGCCGACGAACGCGAACAGTAAAAGTGATTTTTCTCCAGTTTTTAAAAGTGAACAAAACTGAACAGAATATGGAACTGTGCAAGCCAGATATAAATAGCTTTTGCTACTGCTGTGGTCAATATGTCTCAACACATAAAAAAAGGGGAAATTTCAGTACTGATTTTGTTCAAATTAACGAGATGTACTTCAACCAAAATGTTATAGTGAACGAAAATTGAGTACCAAATATAGTGTGTAAAAGCTGCTACAACCGTCTAATGGATTGGAAAAATAGAAGGCGTGAAAGTATGCCATTCGGTATCCCAATGACTTGGACTAATCCTGGCGAAGGTCACAATCCATTGAATTGCTATGCATGTGCGAATAAAGGAGCCGCAAAAAGGATAAGAAAATCGTATAATTACGTTGGTGTTGCAAGTGCCGCAAAATTAATTTTTTCCAATCAGGCGTAGTAAATAAAAATATGAGAGAGTTCGGCTTGTGAGTGTCAATGTTTTCTCCAAATAATGTTGTGCATATCTGGAGCAAATTTTTGAAATTCATACATTTACCTAATTGTGAATAAATGAGAAACGCATGCATCGATTTTCATGATCTATGCCTTTTTTTGCTCATGAGTTATGTGACTTTACGCGAAAGTAATTAGTTTTGGCACTTTTTTCCATTTTGGATTTTTTATGAATTTAAAAAAAAATATTTAAATTTTTAGGCAAAAAATACTTTTTTCCCTTCATACATTAATTTTTAACTTCGAAAGTGTTGCACATATAGGAAAACGGTATAGAAGCAGAATAGAGAAATTGTAATTCTTAATTTTCTAAATTTGTTTCATCAAAATCGGACGAGTGGTTCTCGAGTTATGTTAAACTACGTTTTTGCCAAAATGTTACAACTAAGCGAAAAAACATTAAGATAAGGAAAAAATTTAAAAGGTCATAAAAAAAAGTGACACATACGAACGCCAAACCCTTTGAGGGTTTTACTATACTGACCTAGTACCATCACCCTGACTTGGCATTTCTCACCCCCCAGACAATAATCCCAAAAATGTTCCATAGTGTAATATAATAAAATAATAATTATGGTTATTTACAAAAATAAGTTAAAAGAAAAAAAACAAATCTTTGCTTTTCGATTGTTTAGTTATTATGTTTATATGTACACACAATGTGTGCATGTGCAGCTAAACGCATGACAATATTAATGCATGTGTTCAAAATTGCATGATTATATTGGTAAAAAGGAGTAAAATTACAACCACACCAATTTCCATCAAGACTTTGAAGTTTTAGTATTTTATAATAAATAAGATATATTAATTACTTAAACGCGGAAAGTGCTATGAAATATATAACTGCTCTGTGGTGTATAAGAAGCGCTTGTGACTACCAGCCAGTATTTTAGCTATGTGTCGTTAATTTTTTGGCTGAGTTTTCTAATTTTTAAACTTAAAAATTCTGAGACAAATTCCAACAGATTGATTAAAAATTTAGTTCCCTATGTTGGGTGATGCCTTAGTTTTCGATATTCTGCATTAGCAGACGGACAGATATCTCGAGCAGATAGTTGTTGAGAAGGAGGTTGATGCGGTCATCATCAGCTAGCAGTATGCACGAATAACCCGTGGATCTTGGTACGAGGATGATTCAGCTCCGGTTGCACTGTGGCTACCTAGTGGCAGTAAGCTTGCGGTCACGCATCAAGGAACTGGCTACTGTTACACGTACGTTCGAACAGAGCAGTTTGCACTGATGAGCTGTTAGCATACCACTGGTGATGGTATAGAGCAGTTTAAGACAAAGCTAGACCTAATCGAAGATAAGGTTCGTGAAATAGGCGGAGCCTTTATAGCAGCTGGGGATATCAATGCCAAATCTGTCAAATGGATAGTCCCAACAACGAACACACAAGCAAGGTGCATTCTAGACATGGCCGCTAGGGTAGGTATTGTAGTGGCAAACACTGGCTACAACACTACTTTCAGAAGACCTTGATATGGCTGCAACAGTTGAAGGCTGGAAAGTGATGGAAGACTACACTGGAAGTTATTACCCATGAATTACCTCTCGGTAATAATAGCAACAGAGCCAAAAGCGAAGAACTCCGGAGCGATCTGAGCCAGGGTTCCCAGTTTTATTTTATATCTTATCCCCAATTTGCAATTTATCATTCCCCAAAATAGCTAATTTCTTATCGCCAAAAATCCCCACAGATCTGTAATAATAATTTCCAAGCTAATAAATTAACAAACAACAGAAAGCTTTATCAAAATCAATATTTCTCGTTCACAATAGATAGATTCTTCTGGAATATTTAACATTTATTTGTAAAAATTCTTTAAACAATATAAAACTTTTTTTCTTAACAAAATATTCAAAATATTGAATATAGTCAAGCTTTTTTTTATTTCTTAATTTACACACTGGAACTTAAACAATAAGTCGATATAATTATGATAATCTCATCCCACATATCCTTAAAAATTAAATAATATTGTTACGTTTCCACCTTTTCGATAATGTTTACTTGTTTAAGTTCTTTTAATTAGTCAAAAACCACCAATTCATGTAGTAGAACCACAAAAAATTTAATTTTTGAAAATATATTGAGAAAATATCTAGTATAATAAATTTATTAAATATGTATGTATATAAAAATAAATTGATGGACAAATTTTTTAATATTAATTTTTATGTAGATTTAAGCGAGGGTCGTGCAATAAGGACTCCTTTACAGTATCATATTTCTTTTGCGAGCCTTCATGAGTCCAAGTCAAACGCTGTTGCACCATACGTTTGTTCAAGCCAATGTCCTTTGCTTCAGTAACTAGTTGCGCGTAGTCATAATTATTAAATTGGTTTTCAAATTTATTCAAAAATCTTTGCAAAGACTTTGATTCAGTTGTAAGCTATAAACATGATATATACCAATTAAACCTTTTAGCTACATTTTTGTTAATGAAATATCAATGAATTTAACATTTAGTTGTCATAGAGCGGAAGTGATCCAAACAGCTGAACAGTAAATGTTAACAAACATAATTTTTAAAATATTAAGTTCTGGACTTGCACTTGATATACAACGAAAATGCTCTGCCTTTGGATCAACTTCTAATATTTTTTGCTGTGTATACATATGTGCATACCTGTATGTAACTTACATGTTCATACTGACGTTGCAAATCGTTAAGAATACCTATAAAACGTGATTTCAAATCGAACAGGCAGGCGTTATAGGCAGCACATGATTCCTCGATA
>CATQFJ010000144.1:0-18810 GCA_956483585.1 Gymnocheta viridis
CTTTTCTTTTTGAGCGTTACTGATACGCCAATAAAAAAAGACATGTGGCACTCGAGAACTGCCGAGGCAAAGCTATTACATAGCATTTTGTTTTCAATAAAATGTATTAAATTAAAAAAAAATAACTAACATAATTTTTTTTAATTAATAGAAAAGGCTATAGCCTTTTCTTTTGAGCGTTACTGATACGCCAATAAAAAAAAGACATGTGGCACTCGAGAACTGCCGAGGCAAAGCTATTACATAGCATTTTGTTTTCAATAAAATGTATTAAATTAAAAAAAAATAACTAACATAATTTTTTTTAATTAATAGAAAAGGCTATAGCCTTTTCTTTTTGAGCGTTACTGATACGCCAATAAAAAAAAGACATGTGGCACTCGAGAACTGCCGAGGCAAAGCTATTACATAGCATTTTGTTTTCAATAAAATGTATTAAATTAAAAAAAAATAACTAACATAATTTTTTTTAATTAATAGAAAAGGCTATAATAGCCTTTTCTTTTTGAGCGTTACTGATACGCCAATAAAAAAAAGACATGTGGCACTCGAGAACTGCCGAGGCAAAGCTATTACATAGCATTTTGTTTTCAATAAAATGTATTAAATTAAAAAAAAATAACTAACATAATTTTTTTTAATTAATAGAAAAGGCTATAGCCTTTTCTTTTTGAGCGTTACTGATACGCCAATAAAAAAAAGACATGTGGCACTCGAGAACTGCCGAGGCAAAGCTATTACATAGCATTTTGTTTTCAATAAAATGTATTAAATTAAAAAAAATAACTAACATAATTTTTTTTAATAAATAGAAAAGGCTATAGCCTTTTCTTTTTGAGCGTTACTGATACGCCAATAAAAAAAGACATGTGGCACTCGAGAACTGCCGCGGCAAAGCTATTACATAGCATTTTGTTTTCAATAAAATGTATTAAATTAAAAAAAAATAACTAACATAATTTTTTTTAATAAATAGAAAAGGCTATAGCCTTTTCTTTTTGAGCGTTACTGATACGCCAATAAAAAAAGACATGTGGCACTCGAGAACTGCCGCGGCAAAGCTATTACATAGCATTTTGTTTTCAATAAAATGTAATAAATTAAAAAAAAATAACTAACATAATTTTTTTTAATAAATAGAAAAGGCTATAGCCTTTTCTTTTTGAGCGTTACTGATACGCCAATAAAAAAAGACATGTGGCACTCGAGAACTGCCGCGGCAAAGCTATTACATAGCATTTTGTTTTCAATAAAATGTAATAAATTAAAAAAAAAATAACTAACATAATTTTTTTTAATAAATAGAAAAGGCTATAGCCTTTTCTTTTTGAGCGTTACTGATACGCCAATAAAAAAAGACATGTGGCACTCGAGAACTGCCGCGGCAAAGCTATTACATAGCATTTTGTTTTCAATAAAATGTATTAAATTAAAAAAAATAACTAACATAATTTTTTTTAATAAATAGAAAAGGCTATAGCCTTTTCTTTTTGAGCGTTACTGATACGCCAATAAAAAAAGACATGTGGCACTCGAGAACTGCCGCGGCAAAGCTATTACATAGCATTTTGTTTTCAATAAAATGTAATAAATTAAAAAAAAATAACTAACATAATTTTTTTAATAAATAGAAAAGGCTATAGCCTTTTCTTTTTGAGCGTTTACTGATACGCCAATAAAAAAAGACATGTGGCACTCGAGAACTGCCGCGGCAAAGCTATTACATAGCATTTTGTTTTCAATAAAATGTAATAAATTAAAAAAAAATAACTAACATAATTTTTTTTAATAAATAGAAAAGGCTATAGCCTTTTCTTTTTGAGCGTTACTGATACGCCAATAAAAAAAGACATGTGGCACTCGAGAACTGCCGCGGCAAAGCTATTACATAGCATTTTGTTTTCAATAAAATGTATTAAATTAAAAAAAATAACTAACATAATTTTTTTTAATAAATAGAAAAGGCTATAGCCTTTTCTTTTTGAGCGTTACTGATACGCCAATAAAAAAAGACATGTGGCACTCGAGAACTGCCGCGGCAAAGCTATTACATAGCATTTTGTTTTCAATAAAATGTATTAAATTAAAAAAAATAACTAACATAATTTTTTTTAATAAATAGAAAAGGCTATAGCCTTTTCTTTTTGAGCGTTACTGATACGCCAATAAAAAAAGACATGTGGCACTCGAGAACTGCCGCGGCAAAGCTATTACATAGCATTTTGTTTTCAATAAAATGTATTAAATTAAAAAAAATAACTAACATAATTTTTTTTAATAAATAGAAAAGGCTATATATAGCCTTTTCTTTTTGAGCGTTACTGATACGCCAATAAAAAAAGACATGTGGCACTCGAGAACTGCCGCGGCAAAGCTATTACATAGCATTTTGTTTTCAATAAAATGTATTAAATTAAAAAAAATAACTAACATAATTTTTTTTAATAAATAGAAAAGGCTATAGCCTTTTCTTTTTGAGCGTTACTGATACGCCAATAAAAAAAGACATGTGGCACTCGAGAACTGCCGCGGCAAAGCTATTACATAGCATTTTGTTTTCAATAAAATGTAATAAATTAAAAAAAAATAACTAACATAATTTTTTTTAATAAATAGAAAAGGCTATAGCCTTTTCTTTTTGAGCGTTACTGATACGCCAATAAAAAAAGACATGTGGCACTCGAGAACTGCCGCGGCAAAGCTATTACATAGCATTTTGTTTTCAATAAAATGTAATAAATTAAAAAAAAATAACTAACATAATTTTTTTTAATAAATAGAAAAGGCTATAATAGCCTTTTCTTTTTGAGCGTTACTGATACGCCAATAAAAAAAGACATGTGGCACTCGAGAACTGCCGCGGCAAAGCTATTACATAGCATTTTGTTTTCAATAAAATGTAATAAATTAAAAAAAAATAACTAACATAATTTTTTTTAATAAATAGAAAAGGCTATATATAGCCTTTTCTTTTTGAGCGTTACTGATACGCCAATAAAAAAAGACATGTGGCACTCGAGAACTGCCGCGGCAAAGCTATTACATAGCATTTTGTTTTCAATAAAATGTATTAAATTAAAAAAAATAACTAACATAATTTTTTTTAATAAATAGAAAAGGCTATAGCCTTTTCTTTTTGAGCGTTACTGATACGCCAATAAAAAAAGACATGTGGCACTCGAGAACTGCCGCGGCAAAGCTATTACATAGCATTTTGTTTTCAATAAAATGTAATAAATTAAAAAAAAATAACTAACATAATTTTTTTTAATAAATAGAAAAGGCTATATATAGCCTTTTCTTTTTGAGCGTTACTGATACGCCAATAAAAAAAGACATGTGGCACTCGAGAACTGCCGCGGCAAAGCTATTACATAGCATTTTGTTTTCAATAAAATGTAATAAATTAAAAAAAAATAACTAACATAATTTTTTTTAATAAATAGAAAAGGCTATAGCCTTTTCTTTTTGAGCGTTACTGATACGCCAATAAAAAAAGACATGTGGCACTCGAGAACTGCCGCGGCAAAGCTATTACATAGCATTTTGTTTTCAATAAAATGTATTAAATTAAAAAAAATAACTAACATAATTTTTTTTAATAAATAGAAAAGGCTATAGCCTTTTCTTTTTGAGCGTTACTGATACGCCAATAAAAAAAGACATGTGGCACTCGAGAACTGCCGCGGCAAAGCTATTACATAGCATTTTGTTTTCAATAAAATGTATTAAATTAAAAAAAATAACTAACATAATTTTTTTTAATAAATAGAAAAGGCTATAGCCTTTTCTTTTTGAGCGTTACTGATACGCCAATAAAAAAAGACATGTGGCACTCGAGAACTGCCGCGGCAAAGCTATTACATAGCATTTTGTTTTCAATAAAATGTATTAAATTAAAAAAAATAACTAACATAATTTTTTTTAATAAATAGAAAAGGCTATAGCCTTTTCTTTTTGAGCGTTACTGATACGCCAATAAAAAAAGACATGTGGCACTCGAGAACTGCCGCGGCAAAGCTATTACATAGCATTTTGTTTTCAATAAAATGTAATAAATTAAAAAAAAATAACTAACATAATTTTTTTTAATAAATAGAAAAGGCTATTATAGCCTTTTCTTTTTGAGCGTTACTGATACGCCAATAAAAAAAGACATGTGGCACTCGAGAACTGCCGCGGCAAAGCTATTACATTGCATTTTGTTTTCAATAAAATGTAATAAATTAAAAATAAATAACAAACATAATTTTTTTTAATAAATAGAAAAGGCTATAGCCTTTTCTTTTTGAGCGTTACTGATACGCCAATAAAAAAAGACATGTGGCACTCGAGAACTGCCGCGGCAAAGCTATTACATAGCATTTTGTTTTCAATAAAATGTATTAAATTAAAAAAAATAACTAACATAATTTTTTTTAATAAATAGAAAACGCTATAGCCTTTTCTTTTTGAGCGTTACTGATACGCCAATAAAAAAAGACATGTGGCACTCGAGAACTGCCGCGGCAAAGCTATTACATAGCATTTTGTTTTCAATAAAATGTAATAAATTAAAAAAAAATAACTAACATAATTTTTTTTTAATTAATAGAAAAGGCTATAGCTTTTTCTTTTTAAGCGTTACTGATACGCCAATAAAAAAAGACATGTGGCACTCGAGAACTGCCGAGGCAAAGCTATTACATAGCATTTTGTTTTCAATAAAATGTATTAAATTAAAAAAAATAACTAACATAATTTTTTTTAATAAATAGAAAAGGCTATAGCCTTTTCTTTTTGAGCGTTACTGATACGCCAATAAAAAAAGACATGTGGCACTCGAGAACTGCCGCGGCAAAGCTATTACATAGCATTTTGTTTTCAATAAAATGTAATAAATTAAAAAAAAATAACTAACATAATTTTTTTTAATAAATAGAAAAGGCTATAGCCTTTTCTTTTTGAGCGTTACTGATACGCCAATAAAAAAAGACATGTGGCACTCGAGAACTGCCGCGGCAAAGCTATTACATAGCATTTTGTTTTCAATAAAATGTATTAAATTAAAAAAAATAACTAACATAATTTTTTTTAATAAATAGAAAACGCTATAGCCTTTTCTTTTTGAGCGTTACTGATACGCCAATAAAAAAAGACATGTGGCACTCGAGAACTGCCGCGGCAAAGCTATTACATAGCATTTTGTTTTCAATAAAATGTAATAAATTAAAAAAAAATAACTAACATAATTTTTTTTAATAAATAGAAAACGCTATAGCCTTTTCTTTTTGAGCGTTACTGATACGCCAATAAAAAAAGACATGTGGCACTCGAGAACTGCCGAGGCAAAGCTATTACATAGCATTTTGTTTTCAATAAAATGTATTAAATTAAAAAAAAATAACTAACATAATTTTTTTTAATTAATAGAAAAGGCTATAGCTTTTTCTTTTTAAGCGTTACTGATACGCCAATAAAAAAAGACATGTGGCACTCGAGAACTGCCGAGGCAAAGCTATTACATAGCAATTTGTTTTCAATAAAATGTATTAAATTAAAAAAAAATAACTAACATAATTTTTTTTTAATTAATAGAAAAGGCTATAGCCTTTTCTTTTTAAGCGTTACTGATACGCCAATAAAAAAAAACATGTGGCACTCGAGAACTGCCGAGGCAAAGCTATTACATAGCATTTTGTTTTCAATAAAATGTATTAAATTAAAAAAAAATAACTAACATAATTTTTTTTAATTAATAGAAAAGGCTATAGCCTTTTCTTTTTAAGCGTTACTGATACGCCAATAAAAAAAGACATGTGGCACTCGAGAACTGCCGAGGCAAAGCTATTACATAGCATTTTGTTTTCAATAAAATGTATTAAATTAAAAAAAAATAACTAACATAATTTTTTTTAATTAATAGAAAAGGCTATAGCCTTTTCTTTTTAAGCGTTACTGATACGCCAATAAAAAAAAACATGTGGCACTCGAGAACTGCCGAGGCAAAGCTATTACATAGCATTTTGTTTTCAATAAAATGTATTAAATTAAAAAAAAATAACTAACATAATTTTTTTTAATTAATAGAAAAGGCTATAGCCTTTTCTTTTTAAGCGTTACTGATACGCCAATAAAAAAAACATGTGGCACTCGAGAACTGCCGAGGCAAAGCTATTACATAGCATTTTGTTTTCAATAAAATGTATTAAATTAAAAAAAAATAACTAACATAATTTTTTTTTAATTAATAGAAAAGGCTATAGCCTTTTCTTTTTAAGCGTTACTGATACGCCAATAAAAAAAAACATGTGGCACTCGAGAACTGCCGAGGCAAAGCTATTACATAGCATTTTGTTTTCAATAAAATGTATTAAATTAAAAAAAAATAACTAACATAATTTTTTTTTAATTAATAGAAAAGGCTATAGCCTTTTCTTTTTAAGCGTTACTGATACGCCAATAAAAAAAACATGTGGCACTCGAGAACTGCCGAGGCAAAGCTATTACATAGCATTTTGTTTTCAATAAAATGTATTAAATTAAAAAAAAATAACTAACATAATTTTTTTTAATTAATAGAAAAGGCTATAGCCTTTTCTTTTTAAGCGTTACTGATACGCCAATAAAAAAAAACATGTGGCACTCGAGAACTGCCGAGGCAAAGCTATTACATAGCATTTTGTTTTCAATAAAATGTATTAAATTAAAAAAAAATAACTAACATAATTTTTTTTAATTAATAGAAAAGGCTATAGCCTTTTCTTTTTAAGCGTTACTGATACGCCAATAAAAAAAAACATGTGGCACTCGAGAACTGCCGAGGCAAAGCTATTACATAGCATTTTGTTTTCAATAAAATGTATTAAATTAAAAAAAAATAACTAACATAATTTTTTTTAATTAATAGAAAAGGCTATAGCCTTTTCTTTTTAAGCGTTACTGATACGCCAATAAAAAAAAACATGTGGCACTCGAGAACTGCCGAGGCAAAGCTATTACATAGCATTTTGTTTTCAATAAAATGTATTAAATTAAAAAAAAATAACTAACATAATTTTTTTTTAATTAATAGAAAAGGCTATAGCCTTTTCTTTTTAAGCGTTACTGATACGCCAATAAAAAAAACATGTGGCACTCGAGAACTGCCGAGGCAAAGCTATTACATAGCATTTTGTTTTCAATAAAATGTATTAAATTAAAAAAAAATAACTAACATAATTTTTTTTTAATTAATAGAAAAGGCTATAGCCTTTTCTTTTTAAGCGTTACTGATACGCCAATAAAAAAAACATGTGGCACTCGAGAACTGCCGAGGCAAAGCTATTACATAGCATTTTGTTTTCAATAAAATGTAATAAATTAAAAAAAAATAACTAACATAATTTTTTTTAATAAATAGAAAAGGCTATAATAGCCTTTTCTTTTTGAGCGTTACTGATACGCCAATAAAAAAAGACATGTGGCACTCGAGAACTGCCGCGGCAAAGCTATTACATAGCATTTTGTTTTCAATAAAATGTATTAAATTAAAAAAAATAACTAACATAATTTTTTTTAATAAATAGAAAAGGCTATAGCCTTTTCTTTTTGAGCGTTACTGATACGCCAATAAAAAAAGACATGTGGCACTCGAGAACTGCCGCGGCAAAGCTATTACATAGCATTTTGTTTTCAATAAAATGTAATAAATTAAAAAAAAATAACTAACATAATTTTTTTTAATAAATAGAAAAGGCTATATATAGCCTTTTCTTTTTGAGCGTTACTGATACGCCAATAAAAAAAGACATGTGGCACTCGAGAACTGCCGCGGCAAAGCTATTACATAGCATTTTGTTTTCAATAAAATGTAATAAATTAAAAAAAAATAACTAACATAATTTTTTTTAATAAATAGAAAAGGCTATAGCCTTTTCTTTTTGAGCGTTACTGATACGCCAATAAAAAAAGACATGTGGCACTCGAGAACTGCCGCGGCAAAGCTATTACATAGCATTTTGTTTTCAATAAAATGTATTAAATTAAAAAAAATAACTAACATAATTTTTTTTAATAAATAGAAAAGGCTATAGCCTTTTCTTTTTGAGCGTTACTGATACGCCAATAAAAAAAGACATGTGGCACTCGAGAACTGCCGCGGCAAAGCTATTACATAGCATTTTGTTTTCAATAAAATGTATTAAATTAAAAAAAATAACTAACATAATTTTTTTTAATAAATAGAAAAGGCTATAGCCTTTTCTTTTTGAGCGTTACTGATACGCCAATAAAAAAAGACATGTGGCACTCGAGAACTGCCGCGGCAAAGCTATTACATAGCATTTTGTTTTCAATAAAATGTATTAAATTAAAAAAAATAACTAACATAATTTTTTTTAATAAATAGAAAAGGCTATAGCCTTTTCTTTTTGAGCGTTACTGATACGCCAATAAAAAAAGACATGTGGCACTCGAGAACTGCCGCGGCAAAGCTATTACATAGCATTTTGTTTTCAATAAAATGTAATAAATTAAAAAAAAATAACTAACATAATTTTTTTTAATAAATAGAAAAGGCTATAGCCTTTTCTTTTTGAGCGTTACTGATACGCCAATAAAAAAAGACATGTGGCACTCGAGAACTGCCGCGGCAAAGCTATTACATTGCATTTTGTTTTCAATAAAATGTAATAAATTAAAAATAAATAACAAACATAATTTTTTTTAATAAATAGAAAAGGCTATAGCCTTTTCTTTTTGAGCGTTACTGATACGCCAATAAAAAAAGACATGTGGCACTCGAGAACTGCCGCGGCAAAGCTATTACATAGCATTTTGTTTTCAATAAAATGTATTAAATTAAAAAAAATAACTAACATAATTTTTTTTAATAAATAGAAAACGCTATAGCCTTTTCTTTTTGAGCGTTACTGATACGCCAATAAAAAAAGACATGTGGCACTCGAGAACTGCCGCGGCAAAGCTATTACATAGCATTTTGTTTTCAATAAAATGTAATAAATTAAAAAAAAATAACTAACATAATTTTTTTTTAATTAATAGAAAAGGCTATAGCTTTTTCTTTTTAAGCGTTACTGATACGCCAATAAAAAAAGACATGTGGCACTCGAGAACTGCCGAGGCAAAGCTATTACATAGCATTTTGTTTTCAATAAAATGTATTAAATTAAAAAAAATAACTAACATAATTTTTTTTAATAAATAGAAAAGGCTATAGCCTTTTCTTTTTGAGCGTTACTGATACGCCAATAAAAAAAGACATGTGGCACTCGAGAACTGCCGCGGCAAAGCTATTACATAGCATTTTGTTTTCAATAAAATGTAATAAATTAAAAAAAAATAACTAACATAATTTTTTTTAATAAATAGAAAAGGCTATAGCCTTTTCTTTTTGAGCGTTACTGATACGCCAATAAAAAAAGACATGTGGCACTCGAGAACTGCCGCGGCAAAGCTATTACATAGCATTTTGTTTTCAATAAAATGTATTAAATTAAAAAAAATAACTAACATAATTTTTTTTAATAAATAGAAAACGCTATAGCCTTTTCTTTTTGAGCGTTACTGATACGCCAATAAAAAAAGACATGTGGCACTCGAGAACTGCCGCGGCAAAGCTATTACATAGCATTTTGTTTTCAATAAAATGTAATAAATTAAAAAAAAATAACTAACATAATTTTTTTTAATAAATAGAAAACGCTATAGCCTTTTCTTTTTGAGCGTTACTGATACGCCAATAAAAAAAGACATGTGGCACTCGAGAACTGCCGAGGCAAAGCTATTACATAGCATTTTGTTTTCAATAAAATGTATTAAATTAAAAAAAAATAACTAACATAATTTTTTTTAATTAATAGAAAAGGCTATAGCTTTTTCTTTTTAAGCGTTACTGATACGCCAATAAAAAAAGACATGTGGCACTCGAGAACTGCCGAGGCAAAGCTATTACATAGCAATTTGTTTTCAATAAAATGTATTAAATTAAAAAAAAATAACTAACATAATTTTTTTTTAATTAATAGAAAAGGCTATAGCCTTTTCTTTTTAAGCGTTACTGATACGCCAATAAAAAAAAACATGTGGCACTCGAGAACTGCCGAGGCAAAGCTATTACATAGCATTTTGTTTTCAATAAAATGTATTAAATTAAAAAAAAATAACTAACATAATTTTTTTTAATTAATAGAAAAGGCTATAGCCTTTTCTTTTTAAGCGTTACTGATACGCCAATAAAAAAAGACATGTGGCACTCGAGAACTGCCGAGGCAAAGCTATTACATAGCATTTTGTTTTCAATAAAATGTATTAAATTAAAAAAAAATAACTAACATAATTTTTTTTAATTAATAGAAAAGGCTATAGCCTTTTCTTTTTAAGCGTTACTGATACGCCAATAAAAAAAAACATGTGGCACTCGAGAACTGCCGAGGCAAAGCTATTACATAGCATTTTGTTTTCAATAAAATGTATTAAATTAAAAAAAAATAACTAACATAATTTTTTTTAATTAATAGAAAAGGCTATAGCCTTTTCTTTTTAAGCGTTACTGATACGCCAATAAAAAAAACATGTGGCACTCGAGAACTGCCGAGGCAAAGCTATTACATAGCATTTTGTTTTCAATAAAATGTATTAAATTAAAAAAAAATAACTAACATAATTTTTTTTAATTAATAGAAAAGGCTATAGCCTTTTCTTTTTAAGCGTTACTGATACGCCAATAAAAAAAAACATGTGGCACTCGAGAACTGCCGAGGCAAAGCTATTACATAGCATTTTGTTTTCAATAAAATGTATTAAATTAAAAAAAAATAACTAACATAATTTTTTTTAATTAATAGAAAAGGCTATAGCCTTTTCTTTTTAAGCGTTACTGATACGCCAATAAAAAAAACATGTGGCACTCGAGAACTGCCGAGGCAAAGCTATTACATAGCATTTTGTTTTCAATAAAATGTATTAAATTAAAAAAAAATAACTAACATAATTTTTTTTAATTAATAGAAAAGGCTATAGCCTTTTCTTTTTAAGCGTTACTGATACGCCAATAAAAAAAAACATGTGGCACTCGAGAACTGCCGAGGCAAAGCTATTACATAGCATTTTGTTTTCAATAAAATGTATTAAATTAAAAAAAAATAACTAACATAATTTTTTTTAATTAATAGAAAAGGCTATAGCCTTTTCTTTTTAAGCGTTACTGATACGCCAATAAAAAAAAACATGTGGCACTCGAGAACTGCCGAGGCAAAGCTATTACATAGCATTTTGTTTTCAATAAAATGTATTAAATTAAAAAAAAATAACTAACATAATTTTTTTTAATTAATAGAAAAGGCTATAGCCTTTTCTTTTTAAGCGTTACTGATACGCCAATAAAAAAAAACATGTGGCACTCGAGAACTGCCGAGGCAAAGCTATTACATAGCATTTTGTTTTCAATAAAATGTATTAAATTAAAAAAAAATAACTAACATAATTTTTTTTAATTAATAGAAAAGGCTATAGCCTTTTCTTTTTAAGCGTTACTGATACGCCAATAAAAAAAGACATGTGGCACTCGAGAACTGCCGAGGCAAAGCTATTACATAGCATTTTGTTTTCAATAAAATGTATTAAATTAAAAAAAAATAACTAACATAATTTTTTTTAATTAATAGAAAAGGCTATAGCCTTTTCTTTTTAAGCGTTACTGATACGCCAATAAAAAAAGACATGTGGCACTCGAGAACTGCCGAGGCAAAGCTATTACATAGCATTTTGTTTTCAATAAAATGTATTAAATTAAAAAAAAATAACTAACATAATTTTTTTTAATTAATAGAAAAGGCTATAGCCTTTTCTTTTTAAGCGTTACTGATACGCCAATAAAAAAAGACATGTGGCACTCGAGAACTGCCGAGGCAAAGCTATTACATAGCATTTTGTTTTCAATAAAATGTATTAAATTAAAAAAAAATAACTAACATAATTTTTTTTAATTAATAGAAAAGGCTATAGCCTTTTCTTTTTAAGCGTTACTGATACGCCAATAAAAAAAGACATGTGGCACTCGAGAACTGCCGAGGCAAAGCTATTACATAGCATTTTGTTTTCAATAAAATGTATTAAATTAAAAAAAATAACTAACATAATTTTTTTTTAATTAATAGAAAAGGCTATAGCCTTTTCTTTTTAAGCGTTACTGATACGCCAATAAAAAAAGACATGTGGCACTCGAGAACTGCCGAGGCAAAGCTATTACATAGCATTTTGTTTTCAATAAAATGTATTAAATTAAAAAAAAATAACTAACATAATTTTTTTTTAATTAATAGAAAAGGCTATAGCCTTTTCTTTTTAAGCGTTACTGATACGCCAATAAAAAAAACATGTGGCACTCGAGAACTGCCGAGGCAAAGCTATTACATAGCATTTTGTTTTCAATAAAATGTATTAAATTAAAAAAAATAACTAACATAATTTTTTTTTAATTAATAGAAAAGGCTATAGCCTTTTCTTTTTAAGCGTTACTGATACGCCAATAAAAAAAGACATGTGGCACTCGAGAACTGCCGAGGCAAAGCTATTACATAGCATTTTGTTTTCAATAAAATGTATTAAATTAAAAAAAAATAACTAACATAATTTTTTTTTAATTAATAGAAAAGGCTATAGCCTTTTCTTTTTAAGCGTTACTGATACGCCAATAAAAAAAGACATGTGGCACTCGAGAACTGCCGAGGCAAAGCTATTACATAGCATTTTGTTTTCAATAAAATGTATTAAATTAAAAAAAAATAACTAACATAATTTTTTTTTAATTAATAGAAAAGGCTATAGCCTTTTCTTTTTAAGCGTTACTGATACGCCAATAAAAAAAGACATGTGGCACTCGAGAACTGCCGAGGCAAAGCTATTACATAGCATTTTGTTTTCAATAAAATGTATTAAATTAAAAAAAAATAACTAACATAATTTTTTTTAATTAATAGAAAAGGCTATAGCCTTTTCTTTTTAAGCGTTACTGATACGCCAATAAAAAAAGACATGTGGCACTCGAGAACTGCCGAGGCAAAGCTATTACATAGCATTTTGTTTTCAATAAAATGTATTAAATTAAAAAAAAATAACTAACATAATTTTTTTTAATTAATAGAAAAGGCTATAGCCTTTTCTTTTTAAGCGTTACTGATACGCCAATAAAAAAAGACATGTGGCACTCGAGAACTGCCGAGGCAAAGCTATTACATAGCATTTTGTTTTCAATAAAATGTATTAAATTAAAAAAAAATAACTAACATAATTTTTTTTTAATTAATAGAAAAGGCTATAGCCTTTTCTTTTTAAGCGTTACTGATACGCCAATAAAAAAAGACATGTGGCACTCGAGAACTGCCGAGGCAAAGCTATTACATAGCATTTTGTTTTCAATAAAATGTATTAAATTAAAAAAAAATAACTAACATAATTTTTTTTAATTAATAGAAAAGGCTATAGCCTTTTCTTTTTAAGCGTTACTGATACGCCAATAAAAAAAGACATGTGGCACTCGAGAACTGCCGAGGCAAAGCTATTACATAGCATTTTGTTTTCAATAAAATGTATTAAATTAAAAAAAAAATAACTAACATAATTTTTTTTTAATTAATAGAAAAGGCTATAGCCTTTTCTTTTTAAGCGTTACTGATACGCCAATAAAAAAAGACATGTGGCACTCGAGAACTGCCGAGGCAAAGCTATTACATAGCATTTTGTTTTCAATAAAATGTATTAAATTAAAAAAAAATAACTAACATAATTTTTTTTAATTAATAGAAAAGGCTATAGCCTTTTCTTTTTAAGCGTTACTGATACGCCAATAAAAAAAGACATGTGGCACTCGAGAACTGCCGAGGCAAAGCTATTACATAGCATTTTGTTTTCAATAAAATGTATTAAATTAAAAAAAAATAACTAACATAATTTTTTTTTAATTAATAGAAAAGGCTATAGCCTTTTCTTTTTAAGCGTTACTGATACGCCAATAAAAAAAGACATGTGGCACTCGAGAACTGCCGAGGCAAAGCTATTACATAGCATTTTGTTTTCAATAAAATGTATTAAATTAAAAAAAAATAACTAACATAATTTTTTTTAATTAATAGAAAAGGCTATAGCCTTTTCTTTTTAAGCGTTACTGATACGCCAATAAAAAAAGACATGTGGCACTCGAGAACTGCCGAGGCAAAGCTATTACATAGCATTTTGTTTTCAATAAAATGTATTAAATTAAAAAAAAATAACTAACATAATTTTTTTTTAATTAATAGAAAAGGCTATAGCCTTTTCTTTTTAAGCGTTACTGATACGCCAATAAAAAAAAACATGTGGCACTCGAGAACTGCCGAGGCAAAGCTATTACATAGCATTTTGTTTTCAATAAAATGTATTAAATTAAAAAAAAATAACTAACATAATTTTTTTTAATTAATAGAAAAGGCTATAGCCTTTTCTTTTTAAGCGTTACTGATACGCCAATAAAAAAAACATGTGGCACTCGAGAACTGCCGAGGCAAAGCTATTACATAGCATTTTGTTTTCAATAAAATGTATTAAATTAAAAAAAAATAACTAACATAATTTTTTTTAATTAATAGAAAAGGCTATAGCCTTTTCTTTTTAAGCGTTACTGATACGCCAATAAAAAAAAACATGTGGCACTCGAGAACTGCCGAGGCAAAGCTATTACATAGCATTTTGTTTTCAATAAAATGTATTAAATTAAAAAAAAATAACTAACATAATTTTTTTTTAATTAATAGAAAAGGCTATAGCCTTTTCTTTTTAAGCGTTACTGATACGCCAATAAAAAAAACATGTGGCACTCGAGAACTGCCGAGGCAAAGCTATTACATAGCATTTTGTTTTCAATAAAATGTATTAAATTAAAAAAAAATAACTAACATAATTTTTTTTAATTAATAGAAAAGGCTATAGCCTTTTCTTTTTAAGCGTTACTGATACGCCAATAAAAAAAACATGTGGCACTCGAGAACTGCCGAGGCAAAGCTATTACATAGCATTTTGTTTTCAATAAAATGTATTAAATTAAAAAAAAATAACTAACATAATTTTTTTTAATTAATAGAAAAGGCTATAGCCTTTTCTTTTTAAGCGTTACTGATACGCCAATAAAAAAAAACATGTGGCACTCGAGAACTGCCGAGGCAAAGCTATTACATAGCATTTTGTTTTCAATAAAATGTATTAAATTAAAAAAAAATAACTAACATAATTTTTTTTAATTAATAGAAAAGGCTATAGCCTTTTCTTTTTAAGCGTTACTGATACGCCAATAAAAAAAACATGTGGCACTCGAGAACTGCCGAGGCAAAGCTATTACATAGCATTTTGTTTTCAATAAAATGTATTAAATTAAAAAAAAATAACTAACATGATTTTTTTTTAATTAATAGAAAAGGCTATAGCCTTTTCTTTTTAAGCGTTACTGATACGCCAATAAAAAAAAACATGTGGCACTCGAGAACTGCCGAGGCAAAGCTATTACATAGCATTTTGTTTTCAATAAAATGTATTAAATTAAAAAAAATAACTAACATAATTTTTTTTAATTAATAGAAAAGGCTATAGCCTTTTCTTTTTAAGCGTTACTGATACGCCAATAAAAAAAAACATGTGGCACTCGAGAACTGCCGAGGCAAGCTATTACATAGCATTTTGTTTTCAATAAAATGTATTAAATTAAAAAAAAATAACTAACATAATTTTTTTTAATTAATAGAAAAGGCTATAGCCTTTTCTTTTTAAGCGTTACTGATACGCCAATAAAAAAAAACATGTGGCACTCGAGAACTGCCGAGGCAAAGCTATTACATAGCATTTTGTTTTCAATAAAATGTATTAAATTAAAAAAAAATAACTAACATAATTTTTTTTAATTAATAGAAAAGGCAAAGCTATTACATAGCATTTTGTTTTCAATAAAATGTATTAAATTAAAAAAAATAACTAACATAATTTTTTTTAATTAATAGAAAAGGCTATAGCCTTTTCGAGAACTGCCGAGGCAAAGCTATTACATAGCATTTTGTTTTCAATAAAATGTATTAAATTAAAAAAAAATAACTAACATAATTTTTTTTAATTAATAGAAAAGGCTATAGCCTTTTCTTTTTAAGCGTTACTGATACGCCAATAAAAAAAGACATGTGGCACTCGAGAACTGCCGAGGCAAAGCTATTACATAGCATTTTGTTTTCAATAAAATGTATTAAATTAAAAAAAAAATAACTAACATAATTTTTTTTAATTAATAGAAAAGGCTATAGCCTTTTCTTTTTAAGCGTTACTGATACGCCAATAAAAAAAGACATGTGGCACTCGAGAACTGCCGAGGCAAAGCTATTACATAGCATTTTGTTTTCAATAAAATGTATTAAATTAAAAAAAAATAACTAACATAATTTTTTTTAATTAATAGAAAAGGCTATAGCCTTTTCTTTTTAAGCGTTACTGATACGCCAATAAAAAAAGACATGTGGCACTCGAGAACTGCCGAGGCAAAGCTATTACATAGCATTTTGTTTTCAATAAAATGTATTAAATTAAAAAAAAAAATAACTAACATAATTTTTTTTAATTAATAGAAAAGGCTATAGCCTTTTCTTTTTAAGCGTTACTGATACGCCAATAAAAAAAGACATGTGGCACTCGAGAACTGCCGAGGCAAAGCTATTACATAGCATTTTGTTTTCAATAAAATGTATTAAATTAAAAAAAAAATAACTAACATAATTTTTTTTAATTAATAGAAAAGGCTATAGCCTTTTCTTTTTAAGCGTTACTGATACGCCAATAAAAAAAGACATGTGGCACTCGAGAACTGCCGAGGCAAAGCTATTACATAGCATTTTGTTTTCAATAAAATGTATTAAATTAAAAAAAAATAACTAACATAATTTTTTTTAATTAATAGAAAAGGCTATAGCCTTTTCTTTTTAAGCGTTACTGATACGCCAATAAAAAAAGACATGTGGCACTCGAGAACTGCCGAGGCAAAGCTATTACATAGCATTTTGTTTTCAATAAAATGTATTAAATTAAAAAAAAAATAACTAACATAATTTTTTTTAATTAATAGAAAAGGCTATAGCCTTTTCTTTTTAAGCGTTACTGATACGCCAATAAAAAAAGACATGTGGCACTCGAGAACTGCCGAGGCAAAGCTATTACATAGCATTTTGTTTTCAATAAAATGTATTAAATTAAAAAAAAAATAACTAACATAATTTTTTTTAATTAATAGAAAAGGCTATAGCCTTTTCTTTTTAAGCGTTACTGATACGCCAATAAAAAAAGACATGTGGCACTCGAGAACTGCCGAGGCAAAGCTATTACATAGCATTTTGTTTTCAATAAAATGTATTAAATTAAAAAAAAAATAACTAACATAATTTTTTTTAATTAATAGAAAAGGCTATAGCCTTTTCTTTTTAAGCGTTACTGATACGCCAATAAAAAAAGACATGTGGCACTCGAGAACTGCCGAGGCAAAGCTATTACATAGCATTTTGTTTTCAATAAAATGTATTAAATTAAAAAAAAAATAACTAACATAATTTTTTTTAATTAATAGAAAAGGCTATAGCCTTTTCTTTTTAAGCGTTACTGATACGCCAATAAAAAAAGACATGTGGCACTCGAGAACTGCCGAGGCAAAGCTATTACATAGCATTTTGTTTTCAATAAAATGTATTAAATTAAAAAAAAAATAACTAACATAATTTTTTTTAATTAATAGAAAAGGCTATAGCCTTTTCTTTTTAAGCGTTACTGATACGCCAATAAAAAAAGACATGTGGCACTCGAGAACTGCCGAGGCAAAGCTATTACATAGCATTTTGTTTTCAATAAAATGTATTAAATTAAAAAAAAAATAACTAACATAATTTTTTTTAATTAATAGAAAAGGCTATAGCCTTTTCTTTTTAAGCGTTACTGATACGCCAATAAAAAAAGACATGTGGCACTCGAGAACTGCCGAGGCAAAGCTATTACATAGCATTTTGTTTTCAATAAAATGTATTAAATTAAAAAAAAATAACTAACATAATTTTTTTTAATTAATAGAAAAGGCTATAGCCTTTTCTTTTTAAGCGTTACTGATACGCCAATAAAAAAAGACATGTGGCACTCGAGAACTGCCGAGGCAAAGCTATTACATAGCATTTTGTTTTCAATAAAATGTATTAAATTAAAAAAAAAATAACTAACATAATTTTTTTTAATTAATAGAAAAGGCTATAGCCTTTTCTTTTTAAGCGTTACTGATACGCCAATAAAAAAAGACATGTGGCACTCGAGAACTGCCGAGGCAAAGCTATTACATAGCATTTTGTTTTCAATAAAATGTATTAAATTAAAAAAAAATAACTAACATAATTTTTTTTAATTAATAGAAAAGGCTATAGCCTTTTCTTTTTAAGCGTTACTGATACGCCAATAAAAAAAGACATGTGGCACTCGAGAACTGCCGAGGCAAAGCTATTACATAGCATTTTGTTTTCAATAAAATGTATTAAATTAAAAAAAAATAACTAACATAATTTTTTTTAATTAATAGAAAAGGCTATAGCCTTTTCTTTTAAGCGTTACTGATACGCCAATAAAAAAAGACATGTGGCACTCGAGAACTGCCGAGGCAAAGCTATTACATAGCATTTTGTTTTCAATAAAATGTATTAAATTAAAAAAAAATAACTAACATAATTTTTTTTAATTAATAGAAAAGGCTATAGCCTTTTCTTTTTAAGCGTTACTGATACGCCAATAAAAAAAGACATG
>CATQFJ010000145.1:0-19871 GCA_956483585.1 Gymnocheta viridis
CTTGAAAAGAAAAGGCTATAGCCTTTTCTATTAATTAAAAAAAATTATGTTAGTTATTTTTTTTTAATTTAATACATTTTATTGAAAACAAAATGCTATGTAATAGCTTTGCCTCGGCAGTTCTCGAGTGCCACATGTCTTTTTTTATTGGCGTATCAGTAACGCTTGAAAAGAAAAGGCTATAGCCTTTTCTATTAATTAAAAAAAATTATGATAGTTATTTTTTTTAATTTAATACATTTTATTGAAAACAAAATGCTATGTAATAGCTTTGCCTCGGCAGTTCTCGAGTGCCACATGTCTTTTTTTATTGGCGTATCAGTAACGCTTGAAAAGAAAAGGCTATAGCCTTTTCTATTAATTAAAAAAAATTATGTTAGTTATTTTTTTTTAATTTAATACATTTTATTGAAAACAAAATGCTATGTAATAGCTTTGCCTCGGCAGTTCTCGAGTGCCACATGTCTTTTTTTATTGGCGTATCAGTAACGCTTGAAAAGAAAAGGCTATAGCCTTTTCTATTAATTAAGAAAAATTATGTTAGTTATTTTTTTTAATTTAATACATTTTATTGAAAACAAAATGCTATGTAATAGCTTTGCCTCGGCAGTTCTCGAGTGCCACATGTCTTTTTTTATTGGCGTATCAGTAACGCTTGAAAAGAAAAGGCTATAGCCTTTTCTATTAATTAAAAAAAATTATGTTAGTTATTTTTTTTTAATTTAATACATTTTATTGAAAACAAAATGCTATGTAATAGCTTTGCCTCGGCAGTTCTCGAGTGCCACATGTCTTTTTTTATTGGCGTATCAGTAACGCTTGAAAAGAAAAGGCTATAGCCTTTTCTATTAATTAAAAAAAATTATGATAGTTATTTTTTTTAATTTAATACATTTTATTGAAAACAAAATGCTATGTAATAGCTTTGCCTCGGCAGTTCTCGAGTGCCACATGTCTTTTTTTATTGGCGTATCAGTAACGCTTGAAAAGAAAAGGCTATAGCCTTTTCTATTAATTAAAAAAAATTATGTTAGTTATTTTTTTTTAATTTAATACATTTTATTGAAAACAAAATGCTATGTAATAGCTTTGCCTCGGCAGTTCTCGAGTGCCACATGTCTTTTTTTATTGGCGTATCAGTAACGCTTGAAAAGAAAAGGCTATAGCCTTTTCTATTAATTAAGAAAAATTATGTTAGTTATTTTTTTTAATTTAATACATTTTATTGAAAACAAAATGCTATGTAATAGCTTTGCCTCGGCAGTTCTCGAGTGCCACATGTCTTTTTTTATTGGCGTATCAGTAACGCTTGAAAAGAAAAGGCTATAGCCTTTTGTAGCGTGAACTAACTGTCGCTATAACCAACAATGTTTTACCAGTGCATACAGCAGTGTCGAATTGCATTGCCAGACTACAACTGGAATGTTTTGGTGACGGTTACTTGACACCCATGCATTTGTTCAGAGGCAACGGCATAAAGCACTTAAATAAATCTTATTTAATAAACACTTGCATGCATAGGTTAATATAAGCAATAATAATTATTACAAATCACTGACGAGACACACGCCGCATGTCCACCGTGGGAAACTAAAAGAATAATTTTAACTAATAAAATATATCTTTTCTTTTCGCTCTTATTCTAAGGTACCCTTAAGATTTATTCTCATAACTAGTATATAAGACAATGTATTTTATTTTAAAATTCAATTAATTAGCAAACATCTTAAAGAGCTCCTCGCTGAGCTCTAATAAAGTTGGAGCTCCCAGAGGAGCTCACAATCAATTAATAAAGTTACAGCTTAGGAGCTTTTAATGAGCTCTAAGCAAAATAAAAGTATTTAAAACCAAATCTTTTAATTAAATACTACATGGCGATCCTGCCAAACTTTGGAGTGCTTAACAAAGAGCACCCAAAGAAAATTTAATACTTAAAATTTAATGGTTCCTGACGGACCAGCCTAAAACGATCCGTCAGAGGAAGATGACCGCCTGGCCAAAAGGCAGAGTAAGCCGCAACTACTGCCAACAATTCAAATATTATACACTAAAAGAACTGCTTTCAACAATTGGAAACTGGACTACAAAATTGGAATGGAATCATCATCACTCTCACGTACCAGAAAACAATATCAACACACCACCACCAAACTAGGACGATGACACAAGGATAAATGAAAGACCTGTCTATCAAAAGACGTAAGATCCTCAATGAAGCCTACCGGTACATAAATTCGTATCAGATGTACATGAACTAAAATTTTAGATTAATGGCATGATTAACTCAACAACTTTTATCTTAACTGTAGTGCGCTAAAGCCGCACACTAGGGCCAGTAAGCGTTAACCGCTCGTGGCGAAAAAAAAAAACTTTTATTTTAAATTTTTATTATGGCACCAGTGGGACCAAAACCACTAACAATTACCGACAATGGTGCTGGTTTTGCATTTATTAAACGCATCAAAGAGGGATCCGTAATCGATCAAATTGAACACATTTTGGTGGGCGATCATATTGAAAAGTTAAATGGAGTGACCATGGTGGGTAAACGTCACTATGAGGTTGCCAGACTATTAAAAGAGATTCCTACCGGTACCACGTTTACTTTGCGTCTGGTCGAACCCATGAAAAGTGGTTTCCAGGGTATAGGAACACGATCACAATCACGCATGCCGTCGGGCCGAGGCGGCTATGGCAGTGGCAAAGAGACTTTACGCTTCAAGGCCAATGGCAATGTGGAAATTGAAGAAAAATTCGATGCTTCAACGCAAGCGGGTATAGAGGCCATCTATAATTTGCTCGAATCTTTTATGGGTATCAACGATACCGAATTGGCTACACAAATTTGGGATTTAGGTACTGACAAAACAAATTCCATGGATTTTGCTGAGGCCATAGACAATTCCGATCTAGAGTCTTTCGGTTTCACCGATGATTTCATCATTGAATTTTGGGGTGCTATAACAGATGCCAGACGAAAAAAAGCCGCCAAAAACTTGTAATGTTAATTAATGGTCATAAAAACGATAGTTTTAAAATTGTTGCAAAATATATATTTATTTACTTGTATTAATTATTTTCATTTACAATATGTTTTGTATTTATAAAAATTTTTATAAAAGTAGAAAAATATCTAAGTAAAATAAATTATTTAAACAAATTTTAACGCACACACAACACAGGCAATGAAAAGACAATTATGTAGCGGATGCATTGTCACGCATAAATATTAGTGAATTAAAAGAACTAAATGAAAATAATAATAATATATTAAAAATAACTACAAGATCAATGGCTAAAAAGACACAAAATATAACAAATAGTAATAATAGTAAAAATAATAAGTATCAATTAAATGAAGAAATTAAGCCCAAAATATACGTACCAATAAACAACTCTGACGTCAGAAAATATAACAAACTAAGAATTAGCCCAACAAAATGCTATATTAAGCAAGGCAAAACGGTACTAACATATATAAATATTAACGAGTTATTTACTAATGGGAAAATTGACTTAGGACAATTCTTCTCTAGGCTAGAAAAAGTGGCCGGTAAACTCAAAATAAATAAATTACAAGTGGCACCAAGTGAGAAAATTTTCGAATTTATCTCTACAAATGAATTTAAAGAAATGGGCAATAAATATTTGAAAAATTTAACAGTAGCGCTACTGAACCAGGTGACCCACATAAAGAATGATACTAAAACTATAGAGAACATAATGAAACAATACCACGATGACCCTGCACAAGGCGGACATTCAGGTGTTTCTAGAACTCTAAATAAAATTAAAAGATAATACTATTGGAAAAATATGTCAAAAGACATAGCTAAATTTGTAAAAACATGTCACAAATGCCAAACTGCTAAAACGATTAAACATTCAAGGCAATAATTGAAAATTTTGTACTTATCTTTGGTCCAATGAAGACGTTCATTTCGGATATGGGTACAGAATACAAAAATGTTTTACTAACAGAACTATGCAATTTATTAAAGATTCAAAAACTAACTTCAACAGCTCATCACCACCAAACGTTAAGTACAATAGAAAGAAGTCATAGAACTTTCAACGAATATGTACGTTCATATATATCAGTAGACAAATCTGACTGGGACGAATGGTTAAAATATTTTACTTACTGTTTTAATACAACACCTTCAACAGTACACAATTATTGTCCATATGAACTAGAATTAGCATATAAAAGAGCTCAACATTTATTAGATAGGAATAAACTTAGGCAAAAGTTAAATTACGATAAGGATATAATAGAATATAATTTTAGAATAGGAGATTTAGTATTAATTAAAAATGAAATAGGTCATAAATTAGATGTCCAATATAAGGGACCATATAAAATCAAAAAAAATAGATTTAAGAGAAAATGTAATCATAGTAGATAAGAAATCAAACAAAGAACAAGTAGTTCATAAAAATAGACTTAAGTTATATAATATTAAATAATTAAAAACGGTATGCGCGCTACCATATATATATTACGAGTATAATTAAACTAAATAATTAATTTTTCATTATACTTCAGTAAGATTTTTTTTATTTGAAAAAGAATGTCCATAAAACTAACGTTATATGAACATTCTTGTAAAAGGTGGAGGTGTAGCGTGAACTAACTGTCGCTATAACCAACAATGTTTTACCAGTGCATACAGCAGTGTCGAATTGCATTGCCAGACTACAACTGGAATGTTTTGGTGACGGTTACTTGACACCCATGCATTTGTTCAGAGGCAACGGCATAAAGCACTTAAATAAATCTTATTTAATAAACACTTGCATGCATAGGTTAATATAAGCAATAATAATTATTACAAATCACTGACGAGACACACGCCGCATGTCCACCGTGGGAAACTAAAAGAATAATTTTAACTAATAAAATATATCTTTTCTTTTCGCTCTTATTCTAAGGTACCCTTAAGATTTATTCTCATAACTAGTATATAAGACAATGTATTTTATTTTAAAATTCAATTAATTAGCAAACATCTTAAAGAGCTCCTCGCTGAGCTCTAATAAAGTTGGAGCTCCCAGAGGAGCTCACAATCAATTAATAAAGTTACAGCTTAGGAGCTTTTAATGAGCTCTAAGCAAAATAAAAGTATTTAAAACCGACTTTTTAATTAAATACTACACTTTTCTATTAATTAAAAAAAATTATGTTAGTTATTTTTTTTTAATTTAATACATTTTATTGAAAACAAAATGCTATGTAATAGCTTTGCCTCGGCAGTTCTCGAGTGCCACATGTCTTTTTTTATTGGCGTATCAGTAACGCTTGAAAAGAAAAGGCTATAGACTTTTCTATTAATTAAAAAAAATTATGTTAGTTATTTTTTTTTAATTTAATACATTTTATTGAAAACAAAATGCTATGTAATAGCTTTGCCTCGGCAGTTCTCGAGTGCCACATGTCTTTTTTTATTGGCGTATCAGTAACGCTAGAAAAGAAAAGGCTATAGCCTTTTCTATTAATTAAAAAAAAATTATGTTAGTTATTTTTTTTTAATTTAATACATTTTATTGAAAACAAAATGCTATGTAATAGCTTTGCCTCGGCAGTTCTCGAGTGCCACATGTCTTTTTTTATTGGCGTATCAGTAACGCTTGAAAAGAAAAGGCTATAGCCTTTTCTATTAATTAAAAAAAAATTATGTTAGTTATTTTTTTTTAATTTAATACATTTTATTGAAAACAAAATGCTATGTAATAGCTTTGCCTCGGCAGTTCTCGAGTGCCACATGTCTTTTTTATTGGCGTATCAGTAACGCTTGAAAAGAAAAGGCTATAGCATTTTCTATTAATTAAAAAAAATTATGTTAGTTATTTTTTTTTAATTTAATACATTTTATTGAAAACAAAATGCTATGTAATAGCTTTGCCTCGGCAGTTCTCGAGTGCCACATGTCTTTTTTTATTGGCGTATCAGTAACGCTTGAAAAGAAAAGGCTATAGCCTTTTCTATTAATTAAAAAAAATTATGTTAGTTATTTTTTTTTAATTTAATACATTTTATTGAAAACAAAATGCTATGTAATAGCTTTGCCTCGGCAGTTCTCGAGTGCCACATGTCTTTTTTTATTGGCGTATCAGTAACACTTGAAAAGAAAAGGCTATAGCCTTTTCTATTAATTAAAAAAAAATTATGTTAGTTATTTTTTTTAATTTAATACATTTTATTGAAAACAAAATGCTATGTAATAGCTTTGCCTCGGCAGTTCTCGAGTGCCACATGTCTTTTTTTATTGGCGTATCAGTAACGCTTGAAAAGAAAAGGCTATAGCCTTTTCTATTAATTAAAAAAAATTATGTTAGTTATTTTTTTTAATTTAATACATTTTATTGAAAACAAAATGCTATGTAATAGCTTTGCCTCGGCAGTTCTCGAGTGCCACATGTCTTTTTTTATTGGCGTATCAGTAACGCTTGAAAAGAAAAGGCTATAGCCTTTTCTATTAATTAAAAAAAATTATGTTAGTTATTTTTTTTAATTTAATACATTTTATTGAAAACAAAATGCTATGTAATAGCTTTGCCTCGGCAGTTCTCGAGTGCCACATGTCTTTTTTTATTGGCGTATCAGTAACGCTTGAAAAGAAAAGGCTATAGCCTTTTCTATTAATTAAAAAAAATTATGTTAGTTATTTTTTTTAATTTAATACATTTTATTGAAAACAAAATGCTATGTAATAGCTTTGCCTCGGCAGTTCTCGAGTGCCACATGTCTTTTTTTATTGGCGTATCAGTAACGCTTGAAAAGAAAAGGCTATAGCCTTTTCTATTAATTAAAAAAAATTATGTTAGTTATTTTTTTTAATTTAATACATTTTATTGAAAACAAAATGCTATGTAATAGCTTTGCCTCGGCAGTTCTCGAGTGCCACATGTCTTTTTTTATTGGCGTATCAGTAACGCTTGAAAAGAAAAGGCTATAGCCTTTTCTATTAATTAAAAAAAATTATGTTAGTTATTTTTTTTAATTTAATACATTTTATTGAAAACAAAATGCTATGTAATAGCTTTGCCTCGGCAGTTCTCGAGTGCCACATGTCTTTTTTTATTGGCGTATCAGTAACGCTTGAAAAGAAAAGGCTATAGCCTTTTGTAGCGTGAACTAACTGTCGCTATAACCAACAATGTTTTACCAGTGCATACAGCAGTGTCGAATTGCATTGCCAGACTACAACTGGAATGTTTTGGTGACGGTTACTTGACACCCATGCATTTGTTCAGAGGCAACGGCATAAAGCACTTAAATAAATCTTATTTAATAAACACTTGCATGCATAGGTTAATATAAGCAATAATAATTATTACAAATCACTGACGAGACACACGCCGCATGTCCACCGTGGGAAACTAAAAGAATAATTTTAACTAATAAAATATATCTTTTCTTTTCGCTCTTATTCTAAGGTACCCTTAAGATTTATTCTCATAACTAGTATATAAGACAATGTATTTTATTTTAAAATTCAATTAATTAGCAAACATCTTAAAGAGCTCCTCGCTGAGCTCTAATAAAGTTGGAGCTCCCAGAGGAGCTCACAATCAATTAATAAAGTTACAGCTTAGGAGCTTTTAATGAGCTCTAAGCAAAATAAAAGTATTTAAAACCAAATCTTTTAATTAAATACTACATGGCGATCCTGCCAAACTTTGGAGTGCTTAACAAAGAGCACCCAAAGAAAATTTAATACTTAAAATTTAATGGTTCCTGACGGACCAGCCTAAAACGATCCGTCAGAGGAAGATGACCGCCTGGCCAAAAGGCAGAGTAAGCCGCAACTACTGCCAACAATTCAAATATTATACACTAAAAGAACTGCTTTCAACAATTGGAAACTGGACTACAAAATTGGAATGGAATCATCATCACTCTCACGTACCAGAAAACAATATCAACACACCACCACCAAACTAGGACGATGACACAAGGATAAATGAAAGACCTGTCTATCAAAAGACGTAAGATCCTCAATGAAGCCTACCGGTACATAAATTCGTATCAGATGTACATGAACTAAAATTTTAGATTAATGGCATGATTAACTCAACAACTTTTATCTTAACTGTAGTGCGCTAAAGCCGCACACTAGGGCCAGTAAGCGTTAACCGCTCGTGGCGAAAAAAAAAAACTTTTATTTTAAATTTTTATTATGGCACCAGTGGGACCAAAACCACTAACAATTACCGACAATGGTGCTGGTTTTGCATTTATTAAACGCATCAAAGAGGGATCCGTAATCGATCAAATTGAACACATTTTGGTGGGCGATCATATTGAAAAGTTAAATGGAGTGACCATGGTGGGTAAACGTCACTATGAGGTTGCCAGACTATTAAAAGAGATTCCTACCGGTACCACGTTTACTTTGCGTCTGGTCGAACCCATGAAAAGTGGTTTCCAGGGTATAGGAACACGATCACAATCACGCATGCCGTCGGGCCGAGGCGGCTATGGCAGTGGCAAAGAGACTTTACGCTTCAAGGCCAATGGCAATGTGGAAATTGAAGAAAAATTCGATGCTTCAACGCAAGCGGGTATAGAGGCCATCTATAATTTGCTCGAATCTTTTATGGGTATCAACGATACCGAATTGGCTACACAAATTTGGGATTTAGGTACTGACAAAACAAATTCCATGGATTTTGCTGAGGCCATAGACAATTCCGATCTAGAGTCTTTCGGTTTCACCGATGATTTCATCATTGAATTTTGGGGTGCTATAACAGATGCCAGACGAAAAAAAGCCGCCAAAAACTTGTAATGTTAATTAATGGTCATAAAAACGATAGTTTTAAAATTGTTGCAAAATATATATTTATTTACTTGTATTAATTATTTTCATTTACAATATGTTTTGTATTTATAAAAATTTTTATAAAAGTAGAAAAATATCTAAGTAAAATAAATTATTTAAACAAATTTTAACGCACACACAACACAGGCAATGAAAAGACAATTATGTAGCGGATGCATTGTCACGCATAAATATTAGTGAATTAAAAGAACTAAATGAAAATAATAATAATATATTAAAAATAACTACAAGATCAATGGCTAAAAAGACACAAAATATAACAAATAGTAATAATAGTAAAAATAATAAGTATCAATTAAATGAAGAAATTAAGCCCAAAATATACGTACCAATAAACAACTCTGACGTCAGAAAATATAACAAACTAAGAATTAGCCCAACAAAATGCTATATTAAGCAAGGCAAAACGGTACTAACATATATAAATATTAACGAGTTATTTACTAATGGGAAAATTGACTTAGGACAATTCTTCTCTAGGCTAGAAAAAGTGGCCGGTAAACTCAAAATAAATAAATTACAAGTGGCACCAAGTGAGAAAATTTTCGAATTTATCTCTACAAATGAATTTAAAGAAATGGGCAATAAATATTTGAAAAATTTAACAGTAGCGCTACTGAACCAGGTGACCCACATAAAGAATGATACTAAAACTATAGAGAACATAATGAAACAATACCACGATGACCCTGCACAAGGCGGACATTCAGGTGTTTCTAGAACTCTAAATAAAATTAAAAGATAATACTATTGGAAAAATATGTCAAAAGACATAGCTAAATTTGTAAAAACATGTCACAAATGCCAAACTGCTAAAACGATTAAACATTCAAGGCAATAATTGAAAATTTTGTACTTATCTTTGGTCCAATGAAGACGTTCATTTCGGATATGGGTACAGAATACAAAAATGTTTTACTAACAGAACTATGCAATTTATTAAAGATTCAAAAACTAACTTCAACAGCTCATCACCACCAAACGTTAAGTACAATAGAAAGAAGTCATAGAACTTTCAACGAATATGTACGTTCATATATATCAGTAGACAAATCTGACTGGGACGAATGGTTAAAATATTTTACTTACTGTTTTAATACAACACCTTCAACAGTACACAATTATTGTCCATATGAACTAGAATTAGCATATAAAAGAGCTCAACATTTATTAGATAGGAATAAACTTAGGCAAAAGTTAAATTACGATAAGGATATAATAGAATATAATTTTAGAATAGGAGATTTAGTATTAATTAAAAATGAAATAGGTCATAAATTAGATGTCCAATATAAGGGACCATATAAAATCAAAAAAAATAGATTTAAGAGAAAATGTAATCATAGTAGATAAGAAATCAAACAAAGAACAAGTAGTTCATAAAAATAGACTTAAGTTATATAATATTAAATAATTAAAAACGGTATGCGCGCTACCATATATATATTACGAGTATAATTAAACTAAATAATTAATTTTTCATTATACTTCAGTAAGATTTTTTTTATTTGAAAAAGAATGTCCATAAAACTAACGTTATATGAACATTCTTGTAAAAGGTGGAGGTGTAGCGTGAACTAACTGTCGCTATAACCAACAATGTTTTACCAGTGCATACAGCAGTGTCGAATTGCATTGCCAGACTACAACTGGAATGTTTTGGTGACGGTTACTTGACACCCATGCATTTGTTCAGAGGCAACGGCATAAAGCACTTAAATAAATCTTATTTAATAAACACTTGCATGCATAGGTTAATATAAGCAATAATAATTATTACAAATCACTGACGAGACACACGCCGCATGTCCACCGTGGGAAACTAAAAGAATAATTTTAACTAATAAAATATATCTTTTCTTTTCGCTCTTATTCTAAGGTACCCTTAAGATTTATTCTCATAACTAGTATATAAGACAATGTATTTTATTTTAAAATTCAATTAATTAGCAAACATCTTAAAGAGCTCCTCGCTGAGCTCTAATAAAGTTGGAGCTCCCAGAGGAGCTCACAATCAATTAATAAAGTTACAGCTTAGGAGCTTTTAATGAGCTCTAAGCAAAATAAAAGTATTTAAAACCGACTTTTTAATTAAATACTACACTTTTCTATTAATTAAAAAAAATTATGTTAGTTATTTTTTTTTAATTTAATACATTTTATTGAAAACAAAATGCTATGTAATAGCTTTGCCTCGGCAGTTCTCGAGTGCCACATGTCTTTTTTTATTGGCGTATCAGTAACGCTTGAAAAGAAAAGGCTATAGACTTTTCTATTAATTAAAAAAAATTATGTTAGTTATTTTTTTTTAATTTAATACATTTTATTGAAAACAAAATGCTATGTAATAGCTTTGCCTCGGCAGTTCTCGAGTGCCACATGTCTTTTTTTATTGGCGTATCAGTAACGCTAGAAAAGAAAAGGCTATAGCCTTTTCTATTAATTAAAAAAAAATTATGTTAGTTATTTTTTTTTAATTTAATACATTTTATTGAAAACAAAATGCTATGTAATAGCTTTGCCTCGGCAGTTCTCGAGTGCCACATGTCTTTTTTTATTGGCGTATCAGTAACGCTTGAAAAGAAAAGGCTATAGCCTTTTCTATTAATTAAAAAAAAATTATGTTAGTTATTTTTTTTTAATTTAATACATTTTATTGAAAACAAAATGCTATGTAATAGCTTTGCCTCGGCAGTTCTCGAGTGCCACATGTCTTTTTTATTGGCGTATCAGTAACGCTTGAAAAGAAAAGGCTATAGCATTTTCTATTAATTAAAAAAAATTATGTTAGTTATTTTTTTTTAATTTAATACATTTTATTGAAAACAAAATGCTATGTAATAGCTTTGCCTCGGCAGTTCTCGAGTGCCACATGTCTTTTTTTATTGGCGTATCAGTAACGCTTGAAAAGAAAAGGCTATAGCCTTTTCTATTAATTAAAAAAAATTATGTTAGTTATTTTTTTTTAATTTAATACATTTTATTGAAAACAAAATGCTATGTAATAGCTTTGCCTCGGCAGTTCTCGAGTGCCACATGTCTTTTTTATTGGCGTATCAGTAACGCTTGAAAAGAAAAGGCTATAGCATTTTCTATTAATTAAAAAAAATTATGTTAGTTATTTTTTTTTAATTTAATACATTTTATTGAAAACAAAATGCTATGTAATAGCTTTGCCTCGGCAGTTCTCGAGTGCCACATGTCTTTTTTTATTGGCGTATCAGTAACGCTTGAAAAGAAAAGGCTATAGCCTTTTCTATTAATTAAAAAAAATTATGTTAGTTATTTTTTTTTAATTTAATACATTTTATTGAAAACAAAATGCTATGTAATAGCTTTGCCTCGGCAGTTCTCGAGTGCCACATGTCTTTTTTTATTGGCGTATCAGTAACACTTGAAAAGAAAAGGCTATAGCCTTTTCTATTAATTAAAAAAAAATTATGTTAGTTATTTTTTTTTAATTTAATACATTTTATTGAAAACAAAATGCTATGTAATAGCTTTGCCTCGGCAGTTCTCGAGTGCCACATGTCTTTTTTTATTGGCGTATCAGTAACGCTTGAAAAGAAAAGGCTATAGCCTTTTCTATTAATTAAAAAAAATTATGTTAGTTATTTTTTTTAATTTAATACATTTTATTGAAAACAAAATGCTATGTAATAGCTTTGCCTCGGCAGTTCTCGAGTGCCACATGTCTTTTTTTATTGGCGTATCAGTAACGCTTGAAAAGAAAAGGCTATAGCCTTTTCTATTAATTAAAAAAAATTATGTTAGTTATTTTTTTTAATTTAATACATTTTATTGAAAACAAAATGCTATGTAATAGCTTTGCCTCGGCAGTTCTCGAGTGCCACATGTCTTTTTTTATTGGCGTATCAGTAACGCTTGAAAAGAAAAGGCTATAGCCTTTTCTATTAATTAAAAAAAATTATGTTAGTTATTTTTTTTAATTTAATACATTTTATTGAAAACAAAATGCTATGTAATAGCTTTGCCTCGGCAGTTCTCGAGTGCCACATGTCTTTTTTTATTGGCGTATCAGTAACGCTTGAAAAGAAAAGGCTATAGCCTTTTCTATTAATTAAAAAAAATTATGTTAGTTATTTTTTTTAATTTAATACATTTTATTGAAAACAAAATGCTATGTAATAGCTTTGCCTCGGCAGTTCTCGAGTGCCACATGTCTTTTTTTATTGGCGTATCAGTAACGCTTGAAAAGAAAAGGCTATAGCCTTTTCTATTAATTAAAAAAAATTATGTTAGTTATTTTTTTTAATTTAATACATTTTATTGAAAACAAAATGCTATGTAATAGCTTTGCCTCGGCAGTTCTCGAGTGCCACATGTCTTTTTTTATTGGCGTATCAGTAACGCTTGAAAAGAAAAGGCTATAGCCTTTTCTATTAATTAAAAAAAATTATGTTAGTTATTTTTTTTAATTTAATACATTTTATTGAAAACAAAATGCTATGTAATAGCTTTGCCTCGGCAGTTCTCGAGTGCCACATGTCTTTTTTTATTGGCGTATCAGTAACGCTTGAAAAGAAAAGGCTATAGCCTTTTCTATTAATTAAAAAAAATTATGTTAGTTATTTTTTTTAATTTAATACATTTTATTGAAAACAAAATGCTATGTAATAGCTTTGCCTCGGCAGTTCTCGAGTGCCACATGTCTTTTTTTATTGGCGTATCAGTAACGCTTGAAAAGAAAAGGCTATAGCCTTTTCTATTAATTAAAAAAAATTATGTTAGTTATTTTTTTTAATTTAATACATTTTATTGAAAACAAAATGCTATGTAATAGCTTTGCCTCGGCAGTTCTCGAGTGCCACATGTCTTTTTTATTGGCGTATCAGTAACGCTTGAAAAGAAAAGGCTATAGCATTTTCTATTAATTAAAAAAAATTATGTTAGTTATTTTTTTTTAATTTAATACATTTTATTGAAAACAAAATGCTATGTAATAGCTTTGCCTCGGCAGTTCTCGAGTGCCACATGTCTTTTTTTATTGGCGTATCAGTAACGCTTGAAAAGAAAAGGCTATAGCCTTTTCTATTAATTAAAAAAAATTATGTTAGTTATTTTTTTTTAATTTAATACATTTTATTGAAAACAAAATGCTATGTAATAGCTTTGCCTCGGCAGTTCTCGAGTGCCACATGTCTTTTTTATTGGCGTATCAGTAACGCTTGAAAAGAAAAGGCTATAGCATTTTCTATTAATTAAAAAAAATTATGTTAGTTATTTTTTTTTAATTTAATACATTTTATTGAAAACAAAATGCTATGTAATAGCTTTGCCTCGGCAGTTCTCGAGTGCCACATGTCTTTTTTTATTGGCGTATCAGTAACGCTTGAAAAGAAAAGGCTATAGCCTTTTCTATTAATTAAAAAAAATTATGTTAGTTATTTTTTTTAATTTAATACATTTTATTGAAAACAAAATGCTATGTAATAGCTTTGCCTCGGCAGTTCTCGAGTGCCACATGTCTTTTTTTATTGGCGTATCAGTAACGCTTGAAAAGAAAAGGCTATAGCCTTTTCTATTAATTAAAAAAAATTATGTTAGTTATTTTTTTTAATTTAATACATTTTATTGAAAACAAAATGCTATGTAATAGCTTTGCCTCGGCAGTTCTCGAGTGCCACATGTCTTTTTTTATTGGCGTATCAGTAACGCTTGAAAAGAAAAGGCTATAGCCTTTTCTATTAATTAAAAAAAATTATGTTAGTTATTTTTTTTAATTTAATACATTTTATTGAAAACAAAATGCTATGTAATAGCTTTGCCTCGGCAGTTCTCGAGTGCCACATGTCTTTTTTTATTGGCGTATCAGTAACGCTTGAAAAGAAAAGGCTATAGCCTTTTCTATTAATTAAAAAAAATTATGTTAGTTATTTTTTTTAATTTAATACATTTTATTGAAAACAAAATGCTATGTAATAGCTTTGCCTCGGCAGTTCTCGAGTGCCACATGTCTTTTTTTATTGGCGTATCAGTAACGCTTGAAAAGAAAAGGCTATAGCCTTTTCTATTAATTAAAAAAAATTATGTTAGTTATTTTTTTTTAATTTAATACATTTTATTGAAAACAAAATGCTATGTAATAGCTTTGCCTCGGCAGTTCTCGAGTGCCACATGTCTTTTTTTATTGGCGTATCAGTAACGCTTGAAAAGAAAAGGCTATAGCCTTTTCTATTAATTAAAAAAAATTATGTTAGTTATTTTTTTTTAATTTAATACATTTTATTGAAAACAAAATGCTATGTAATAGCTTTGCCTCGGCAGTTCTCGAGTGCCACATGTCTTTTTTTATTGGCGTATCAGTAACGCTTGAAAAGAAAAGGCTATAGCCTTTTCTATTAATTAAAAAAAATTATGTTAGTTATTTTTTTTTAATTTAATACATTTTATTGAAAACAAAATGCTATGTAATAGCTTTGCCTCGGCAGTTCTCGAGTGCCACATGTCTTTTTTTATTGGCGTATCAGTAACGCTTGAAAAGAAAAGGCTATAGCCTTTTCTATTAATTAAAAAAAATTATGTTAGTTATTTTTTTTTAATTTAATACATTTTATTGAAAACAAAATGCTATGTAATAGCTTTGCCTCGGCAGTTCTCGAGTGCCACATGTCTTTTTTTATTGGCGTATCAGTAACGCTTGAAAAGAAAAGGCTATAGCCTTTTCTATTAATTAAAAAAAATTATGGTTAGTTATTTTTTTTAATTTAATACATTTTATTGAAAACAAAATGCTATGTAATAGCTTTGCCTCGGCAGTTCTCGAGTGCCACATGTCTTTTTTTATTGGCGTATCAGTAACGCTTGAAAAGAAAAGGCTATAGCCTTTTCTATTAATTAAAAAAAATTATGGGGTTAGTTATTTTTTTAATTTAATACATTTTATTGAAAACAAAATGCTATGTAATAGCTTTGCCTCGGCAGTTCTCGAGTGCCACATGTCTTTTTTTATTGGCGTATCAGTAACGCTTGAAAAGAAAAGGCTATAGCCTTTTCTATTAATTAAAAAAAATTATGAGTTATTTTTTTTAATTTAATACATTTTATTGAAAACAAAATGCTATGTAATAGCTTTGCCTCGGCAGTTCTCGAGTGCCACATGTCTTTTTTATTGGCGTATCAGTAACGCTTGAAAAGAAAAGGCTATATATAGCCTTTTCTATTAATTAAAAAAAAATTATGTTAGTTATTTTTTTTTAATTAATACATTTTATTGAAAACAAAATGCTATGTAATAGCTTTGCCTCGGCAGTTCTCGAGTGCCACATGTCTTTTTTTATTGGCGTATCAGTAACGCTTGAAAAGAAAGGCTATAGCCTTTTCTATTAATTAAAAAAAATTATGTTAGTTATTTTTTTTTAATTTAATACATTTTATTGAAAACAAAATGCTATGTAATAGCTTTGCCTCGGCAGTTCTCGAGTGCCACATGTCTTTTTTTATTGGCGTATCAGTAACGCTTGAAAAGAAAAGGCTAAGCCTTTTCTATTAATTAAAAAAAATTATGTTAGTTATTTTTTTTTAATTTAATACATTTTATTGAAAACAAAATGCTATGTAATAGCTTTGCCTCGGCAGTTCTCGAGTGCCACATGTCTTTTTTATTGGCGTATCAGTACGCTTGAAAAGAAAAGGCTATAGCCTTTTCTATTAATTAAAAAAAATTATGTTAGTTATTTTTTTAATTTAATACATTTTATTGAAAACAAAATGCTATGTAATAGCTTTGCCTCGGCAGTTCTCGAGTGCCACATGTCTTTTTTTATTGGCGTATCAGTAACGCTTGAAAAGAAAAGGCTATAGCCTTTTCTATTAATTAAAAAAAATTATGTTAGTTATTTTTTTTAATTTAATACATTTTATGAAAACAAAATGCTATGTAATAGCTTTGCCTCGGCAGTTCTCGAGTGCCACATGTCTTTTTTTTATTGGCGTATCAGTAACGCTTGAAAAGAAAAGGCTATAGCCTTTTCTATTAATTAAAAAAAATTATGTTAGTTATTTTTTTTAATTTAATACATTTTATTGAAAACAAAATGCTATGTAATAGCTTTGCCTCGGCAGTTCTCGAGTGCCACATGTCTTTTTTATTGGCGTATCAGTAACGCTTGAAAAGAAAAGGCTATAGCCTTTTCTATTAATTAAAAAAATTATGTTAGTTATTTTATTTTAATTTAATACATTTTATTGAAAACAAAATGCTATGTAATAGCTTTGCCTCGGCAGTTCTCGAGTGCCACATGTCTTTTTTATTGGCGTATCAGTAACGCTTGAAAAGAAAAGGCTATAGCCTTTTCTATCTAATTAAAAAAAATTATGTTAGTTATTTTTTTTAATTAATACATTTTATTGAAAACAAAATGCTATGTAATAGCTTTGCCTCGGCAGTTCTCGAGTGCACATGTCTTTTTTATTGGCGTATCAGTAACGCTTGAAAAGAAAAGGCTATAGCCTTTTCTATTCTTAAAAAAATTATGTTAGTTATTTTTTTTAATTTAATACATTTTATTGAAAACAAAATGCTATGTAATAGCTTTGCCTCGGCAGTTCTCGAGTGCCACATGTCTTTTTTTATTGGCGTATCAGTAACGCTTGAAAAGAAAAGGCTATAGCCTTTTCTATTCATTAAAAAAAATTATGTTAGTTATTTTTTTTTAATTTAATACATTTTATTGAAAACAAAATGCTATGTAATAGCTTTGCCTCGGCAGTTCTCGAGTGCCACATGTCTTTTTTTATTGGCGTATCAGTAACGCTTGAAAAGAAAAGGCTATCGCCTTTTCTATTAATTAAAAAAAATTATGTTAGTTATTTTTTTTAATTTAATACATTTTATTGAAAACAAAATGCTATGTAATAGCTTTGCCTCGGCAGTTCTCGAGTGCCACATGTCTTTTTTTATTGGCGTATCAGTAACGCTTGAAAAGAAAAGGCTATAGCCTTTTCTATTAATTAAAAAAAATTATGTTAGTTAATTTTTTTTTAATTTAATACATTTTATTGAAAACAAAATGCTATGTAATAGCTTTGCCTCGGCAGTTCTCGAGTGCCACATGTCTTTTTTTATTGGCGTATCAGTAACGCTTGAAAAGAAAAGGCTATAGCCTTTTCTATTAATTAAAAAAAATTAAGTTAGTTATTTTTTTTTAATTTAATACATTTTATTGAAAACAAAATGCTATGTAATAGCTTTGCCTCGGCAGTTCTCGAGTGCCACATGTCTTTTTTTATTGGCGTATCAGTAACGCTTGAAAAGAAAAGGCTATAGCCTTTTCTATTAATTAAAAAAAAATTATGTTAGTTATTTTTTTTTAATTTAATACATTTTATTGAAAACAAAATGCTATGTAATAGCTTTGCCTCGGCAGTTCTCGAGTGCCACATGTCTTTTTTTATTGGCGTATCAGTAACGCTTGAAAAGAAAAGGCTATAGCCTTTTCTATTAATTAAAAAAATTATGTTAGTTATTTTTTTTTAATTTAATACATTTTATTGAAAACAAAATGCTATGTAATAGCTTTGCCTCGGCAGTTCTCGAGTGCCACATGTCTTTTTTTATTGGCGTATCAGTAACGCTTGAAAAGAAAAGGCTATTATAGCCTTTTCTATTAATTAAAAAAAATTATGTTAGTTATTTTTTTAATTTAATACATTTTATTGAAAACAAAATGCTATGTAATAGCTTGCCTCGGCAGTTCTCGAGTGCCACATGTCTTTTTTTATTGGCGTATCAGTAACGCTTGAAAGGAAAAGGCTATAGCCTTTTCTATTAATTAAAAAAAATTATGTTAGTTATTTTTTTTTAATTTTAATATATTTTATTGAAAACAAAATGCTATGTAATAGCTTTGCCTCGGCAGGTCTCGAGTGCCACATGTCTTTTTTTATTGGCGTATCAGTAACGCTTGAAAAGAAAAGGCTATAGCCTTTTCTATTAATTAAAAAAAAATTATGTTAGTTATTTTTTTTTAATTTAATACATCTTTATTGAAAACAAAATGCTATGTAATAGCTTTGCCTCGGCAGTTCTCGAGTGCCACATGTCTTTTTTTATTGGCGTATCAGTAACGCTTGAAAAGAAAAAGGCTATAGCCTTTTCTATTAATTAAAAAAAATTATGTTAGTTATTTTTTTTAATTAATACCTTTTATTGAAAACAAAATGCTATGTAATAGCTTTGCCTCGGCAGTTCTCGAGTTGCCACATGTCTTTTTTTATTAGAGTATCAGTAACGCTTGAAAGAAAAGGATATCGCCTTTTCTATTATTAAAAAAAATTATGTTAGTAATTTTTTTTAATTTAATACATTTTATTGAAAACAAAATGCTATGTAATAGCTTTGCCTCGGCAGTTCTCGAGTGCCACATGTCTTTTTTTATTGGCATATCAGTAACGCTTGAAAAGAAAAGGATATAGCCTTTTCTATTAATTAAAAAAAATTATGTTAGTTATTTTTTTTTAATTTATACATTTTATTTAAAACAAAATGCTATGTAATAGCTTTGCCTCGGCAGTTCTCGAGTGGCCACAAGTCTTTTTTTATTGGCGTATCAGTAACGCTTGAAAAGAAAAGGATATAGCCTTTTCTATTAATTAAAAAAAATTATGTTAGTTATTTTTTTTTAATTTAATACATTTTATTGAAATACAAAAATGCTATGTAATAGCTTTGCCTCGGCAGTTCTCGAGTGCCACATGTCTTTTTTATTGGCGTATCAGTAACGCTTGAAAAGAAAAGGCTATAGCCTTTTCTATTAATAAAAAAAATTATGTTAGTTATTTTTTTTTAATTTAATACATTTTATTGAAAACAAAATGCTATGTAATAGCTTTGCCTCGGCAGTTCTCGAGTGCCACATGTCTTTTTTTATTGGCGTATCAGTAACGCTCAAAAAGAAAAGGCTATAGCCTTTTCTATTAATTAAAAAAAATTATGTTAGTTATTTTTTTAATTTAATACATTTTATTGAAAAACAAAATGCTTTGCCTCGGCAGTTCTCG
>CATQFJ010000146.1:0-36320 GCA_956483585.1 Gymnocheta viridis
CCGCGGCAGTTCTCGAGTGCCACATGTCTTTTTTTATTGGCGTATCAGTAACGCTCCAAAAGAAAAGGCTATAGCCTTTTCTATTAATTAAAAAAAATTATGTTAGTTATTTTTTTTTAATTTAATACATTTTATTGAAAACAAAATGCTATGCAATAGCTTTGCTGCGGCAGTTCTCGAGTGCCACATGTCTTTTTTTATTGGCGTATCAGTAACGCTCCAAAAGAAAAGGCTATAGCCTTTTCTATTAATTAAAAAAAATTATGTTAGTTATTTTTTTTAATTTAATACATTTTATTGAAAACAAAATGCTATGCAATAGCTTTGCCGCGGCAGTTCTCGAGTGCCACATGTCTTTTTTTATTGGCGTATCAGTAACGCTCCAAAAGAAAAGGCTATAGCCTTTTCTATTAATTAAAAAAAATTATGTTAGTTATTTTTTTTAATTTAATACATTTTATTGAAAACAAAATGCTATGCAATAGCTTTGCCGCGGCAGTTCTCGAGTGCCACATGTCTTTTTTTATTGGCGTATCAGTAACGCTCCAAAAGAAAAGGCTATAGCCTTTTCTATTAATTAAAAAAAATTATGTTAGTTATTTTTTTTTAATTTAATACATTTTATTGAAAACAAAATGCTATGCAATAGCTTTGCCGCGGCAGTTCTCGAGTGCCACATGTCTTTTTTTATTGGCGTATCAGTAACGCTCCAAAAGAAAAGGCTATAGCCTTTTCTATTAATTAAAAAAAATTATGTTAGTTATTTTTTTTTAATTTAATACATTTTATTGAAAACAAAATGCTATGCAATAGCTTTGCCGCGGCAGTTCTCGAGTGCCACATGTCTTTTTTTATTGGCGTATCAGTAACGCTCCAAAAGAAAAGGCTATAGCCTTTTCTATTAATTAAAAAAAATTATGTTAGTTATTTTTTTTTAATTTAATACATTTTATTGAAAACAAAATGCTATGCAATAGCTTTGCCGCGGCAGTTCTCGAGTGCCACATGTCTTTTTTTATTGGCGTATCAGTAACGCTCCAAAAGAAAAGGCTATAGCCTTTTCTATTAATTAAAAAAAATTATGTTAGTTATTTTTTTTTAATTTAATACATTTTATTGAAAACAAAATGCTATGCAATAGCTTTGCCGCGGCAGTTCTCGAGTGCCACATGTCTTTTTTTATTGGCGTATCAGTAACGCTCCAAAAGAAAAGGCTATAGCCTTTTCTATTAATTAAAAAAAATTATGTTAGTTATTTTTTTTTAATTTAATACATTTTATTGAAAACAAAATGCTATGCAATAGCTTTGCCGCGGCAGTTCTCGAGTGCCACATGTCTTTTTTTATTGGCGTATCAGTAACGCTCCAAAAGAAAAGGCTATAGCCTTTTCTATTAATTAAAAAAAATTATGTTAGTTATTTTTTTTTAATTTAATACATTTTATTGAAAACAAAATGCTATGCAATAGCTTTGCCGCGGCAGTTCTCGAGTGCCACATGTCTTTTTTTATTGGCGTATCAGTAACGCTCCAAAAGAAAAGGCTATAGCCTTTTCTATTAATTAAAAAAAATTATGTTAGTTATTTTTTTTTAATTTAATACATTTTATTGAAAACAAAATGCTATGCAATAGCTTTGCCGCGGCAGTTCTCGAGTGCCACATGTCTTTTTTTATTGGCGTATCAGTAACGCTCCAAAAGAAAAGGCTATAGCCTTTTCTATTAATTAAAAAAAATTATGTTAGTTATTTTTTTTTAATTTAATACATTTTATTGAAAACAAAATGCTATGCAATAGCTTTGCCGCGGCAGTTCTCGAGTGCCACATGTCTTTTTTTATTGGCGTATCAGTAACGCTCCAAAAGAAAAGGCTATAGCCTTTTCTATTAATTAAAAAAAATTATGTTAGTTATTTTTTTTTAATTTAATACATTTTATTGAAAACAAAATGCTATGCAATAGCTTTGCCGCGGCAGTTCTCGAGTGCCACATGTCTTTTTTTATTGGCGTATCAGTAACGCTCCAAAAGAAAAGGCTATAGCCTTTTCTATTAATTAAAAAAAATTATGTTAGTTATTTTTTTTTAATTTAATACATTTTATTGAAAACAAAATGCTATGCAATAGCTTTGCCGCGGCAGTTCTCGAGTGCCACATGTCTTTTTTTATTGGCGTATCAGTAACGCTCCAAAAGAAAAGGCTATAGCCTTTTCTATTAATTAAAAAAAATTATGTTAGTTATTTTTTTTTAATTTAATACATTTTATTGAAAACAAAATGCTATGCAATAGCTTTGCCGCGGCAGTTCTCGAGTGCCACATGTCTTTTTTTATTGGCGTATCAGTAACGCTCCAAAAGAAAAGGCTATAGCCTTTTCTATTAATTAAAAAAAATTATGTTAGTTATTTTTTTTTAATTTAATACATTTTATTGAAAACAAAATGCTATGCAATAGCTTTGCCGCGGCAGTTCTCGAGTGCCACATGTCTTTTTTTATTGGCGTATCAGTAACGCTCCAAAAGAAAAGGCTATAGCCTTTTCTATTAATTAAAAAAAATTATGTTAGTTATTTTTTTTTAATTTAATACATTTTATTGAAAACAAAATGCTATGCAATAGCTTTGCCGCGGCAGTTCTCGAGTGCCACATGTCTTTTTTTATTGGCGTATCAGTAACGCTCCAAAAGAAAAGGCTATAGCCTTTTCTATTAATTAAAAAAAATTATGTTAGTTATTTTTTTTTAATTTAATACATTTTATTGAAAACAAAATGCTATGCAATAGCTTTGCCGCGGCAGTTCTCGAGTGCCACATGTCTTTTTTTATTGGCGTATCAGTAACGCTCCAAAAGAAAAGGCTATAGCCTTTTCTATTAATTAAAAAAAATTATGTTAGTTATTTTTTTTTAATTTAATACATTTTATTGAAAACAAAATGCTATGCAATAGCTTTGCCGCGGCAGTTCTCGAGTGCCACATGTCTTTTTTTATTGGCGTATCAGTAACGCTCCAAAAGAAAAGGCTATAGCCTTTTCTATTAATTAAAAAAAATTATGTTAGTTATTTTTTTTTAATTTAATACATTTTATTGAAAACAAAATGCTATGCAATAGCTTTGCCGCGGCAGTTCTCGAGTGCCACATGTCTTTTTTTATTGGCGTATCAGTAACGCTCCAAAAGAAAAGGCTATAGCCTTTTCTATTAATTAAAAAAAATTATGTTAGTTATTTTTTTTTAATTTAATACATTTTATTGAAAACAAAATGCTATGCAATAGCTTTGCCGCGGCAGTTCTCGAGTGCCACATGTCTTTTTTTATTGGCGTATCAGTAACGCTCCAAAAGAAAAGGCTATAGCCTTTTCTATTAATTAAAAAAAATTATGTTAGTTATTTTTTTTTAATTTAATACATTTTATTGAAAACAAAATGCTATGCAATAGCTTTGCCGCGGCAGTTCTCGAGTGCCACATGTCTTTTTTTATTGGCGTATCAGTAACGCTCCAAAAGAAAAGGCTATAGCCTTTTCTATTAATTAAAAAAAATTATGTTAGTTATTTTTTTTAATTTAATACATTTTATTGAAAACAAAATGCTATGCAATAGCTTTGCCGCGGCAGTTCTCGAGTGCCACATGTCTTTTTTTATTGGCGTATCAGTAACGCTCCAAAAGAAAAGGCTATAGCCTTTTCTATTAATTAAAAAAAATTATGTTAGTTATTTTTTTTAATTTAATACATTTTATTGAAAACAAAATGCTATGCAATAGCTTTGCCGCGGCAGTTCTCGAGTGCCACATGTCTTTTTTTATTGGCGTATCAGTAACGCTCCAAAAGAAAAGGCTATAGCCTTTTCTATTAATTAAAAAAAATTATGTTAGTTATTTTTTTTTAATTTAATACATTTTATTGAAAACAAAATGCTATGCAATAGCTTTGCCGCGGCAGTTCTCGAGTGCCACATGTCTTTTTTTATTGGCGTATCAGTAACGCTCCAAAAGAAAAGGCTATAGCCTTTTCTATTAATTAAAAAAAATTATGTTAGTTATTTTTTTTTAATTTAATACATTTTATTGAAAACAAAATGCTATGCAATAGCTTTGCCGCGGCAGTTCTCGAGTGCCACATGTCTTTTTTTATTGGCGTATCAGTAACGCTCCAAAAGAAAAGGCTATAGCCTTTTCTATTAATTAAAAAAAATTATGTTAGTTATTTTTTTTTAATTTAATACATTTTATTGAAAACAAAATGCTATGCAATAGCTTTGCCGCGGCAGTTCTCGAGTGCCACATGTCTTTTTTTATTGGCGTATCAGTAACGCTCCAAAAGAAAAGGCTATAGCCTTTTCTATTAATTAAAAAAAATTATGTTAGTTATTTTTTTTTAATTTAATACATTTTATTGAAAACAAAATGCTATGCAATAGCTTTGCCGCGGCAGTTCTCGAGTGCCACATGTCTTTTTTTATTGGCGTATCAGTAACGCTCCAAAAGAAAAGGCTATAGCCTTTTCTATTAATTAAAAAAAATTATGTTAGTTATTTTTTTTTAATTTAATACATTTTATTGAAAACAAAATGCTATGCAATAGCTTTGCCGCGGCAGTTCTCGAGTGCCACATGTCTTTTTTTATTGGCGTATCAGTAACGCTCCAAAAGAAAAGGCTATAGCCTTTTCTATTAATTAAAAAAAATTATGTTAGTTATTTTTTTTTAATTTAATACATTTTATTGAAAACAAAATGCTATGCAATAGCTTTGCCGCGGCAGTTCTCGAGTGCCACATGTCTTTTTTTATTGGCGTATCAGTAACGCTCCAAAAGAAAAGGCTATAGCCTTTTCTATTAATTAAAAAAAATTATGTTAGTTATTTTTTTTTAATTTAATACATTTTATTGAAAACAAAATGCTATGCAATAGCTTTGCCGCGGCAGTTCTCGAGTGCCACATGTCTTTTTTTATTGGCGTATCAGTAACGCTCCAAAAGAAAAGGCTATAGCCTTTTCTATTAATTAAAAAAAATTATGTTAGTTATTTTTTTTTAATTTAATACATTTTATTGAAAACAAAATGCTATGCAATAGCTTTGCCGCGGCAGTTCTCGAGTGCCACATGTCTTTTTTTATTGGCGTATCAGTAACGCTCCAAAAGAAAAGGCTATAGCCTTTTCTATTAATTAAAAAAAATTATGTTAGTTATTTTTTTTTAATTTAATACATTTTATTGAAAACAAAATGCTATGCAATAGCTTTGCCGCGGCAGTTCTCGAGTGCCACATGTCTTTTTTTATTGGCGTATCAGTAACGCTCCAAAAGAAAAGGCTATAGCCTTTTCTATTAATTAAAAAAAATTATGTTAGTTATTTTTTTTTAATTTAATACATTTTATTGAAAACAAAATGCTATGCAATAGCTTTGCCGCGGCAGTTCTCGAGTGCCACATGTCTTTTTTTATTGGCGTATCAGTAACGCTCCAAAAGAAAAGGCTATAGCCTTTTCTATTAATTAAAAAAAATTATGTTAGTTATTTTTTTTTAATTTAATACATTTTATTGAAAACAAAATGCTATGCAATAGCTTTGCCGCGGCAGTTCTCGAGTGCCACATGTCTTTTTTTATTGGCGTATCAGTAACGCTCCAAAAGAAAAGGCTATAGCCTTTTCTATTAATTAAAAAAAATTATGTTAGTTATTTTTTTTTAATTTAATACATTTTATTGAAAACAAAATGCTATGCAATAGCTTTGCCGCGGCAGTTCTCGAGTGCCACATGTCTTTTTTTATTGGCGTATCAGTAACGCTCCAAAAGAAAAGGCTATAGCCTTTTCTATTAATTAAAAAAAATTATGTTAGTTATTTTTTTTAATTTAATACATTTTATTGAAAACAAAATGCTATGCAATAGCTTTGCCGCGGCAGTTCTCGAGTGCCACATGTCTTTTTTTATTGGCGTATCAGTAACGCTCCAAAAGAAAAGGCTATAGCCTTTTCTATTAATTAAAAAAAATTATGTTAGTTATTTTTTTTTAATTTAATACATTTTATTGAAAACAAAATGCTATGCAATAGCTTTGCCGCGGCAGTTCTCGAGTGCCACATGTCTTTTTTTATTGGCGTATCAGTAACGCTCCAAAAGAAAAGGCTATAGCCTTTTCTATTAATTAAAAAAAATTATGTTAGTTATTTTTTTTAATTTAATACATTTTATTGAAAACAAAATGCTATGCAATAGCTTTGCCGCGGCAGTTCTCGAGTGCCACATGTCTTTTTTTATTGGCGTATCAGTAACGCTCCAAAAGAAAAGGCTATAGCCTTTTCTATTAATTAAAAAAAATTATGTTAGTTATTTTTTTTTAATTTAATACATTTTATTGAAAACAAAATGCTATGCAATAGCTTTGCCGCGGCAGTTCTCGAGTGCCACATGTCTTTTTTTATTGGCGTATCAGTAACGCTCCAAAAGAAAAGGCTATAGCCTTTTCTATTAATTAAAAAAAATTATGTTAGTTATTTTTTTTTAATTTAATACATTTTATTGAAAACAAAATGCTATGCAATAGCTTTGCCGCGGCAGTTCTCGAGTGCCACATGTCTTTTTTTATTGGCGTATCAGTAACGCTCCAAAAGAAAAGGCTATAGCCTTTTCTATTAATTAAAAAAAATTATGTTAGTTATTTTTTTTTAATTTAATACATTTTATTGAAAACAAAATGCTATGCAATAGCTTTGCCGCGGCAGTTCTCGAGTGCCACATGTCTTTTTTTATTGGCGTATCAGTAACGCTCCAAAAGAAAAGGCTATAGCCTTTTCTATTAATTAAAAAAAATTATGTTAGTTATTTTTTTTAATTTAATACATTTTATTGAAAACAAAATGCTATGCAATAGCTTTGCCGCGGCAGTTCTCGAGTGCCACATGTCTTTTTTTATTGGCGTATCAGTAACGCTCCAAAAGAAAAGGCTATAGCCTTTTCTATTAATTAAAAAAAATTATGTTAGTTATTTTTTTTTAATTTAATACATTTTATTGAAAACAAAATGCTATGCAATAGCTTTGCCGCGGCAGTTCTCGAGTGCCACATGTCTTTTTTTATTGGCGTATCAGTAACGCTCCAAAAGAAAAGGCTATAGCCTTTTCTATTAATTAAAAAAAATTATGTTAGTTATTTTTTTTAATTTAATACATTTTATTGAAAACAAAATGCTATGCAATAGCTTTGCCGCGGCAGTTCTCGAGTGCCACATGTCTTTTTTTATTGGCGTATCAGTAACGCTCCAAAAGAAAAGGCTATAGCCTTTTCTATTAATTAAAAAAAATTATGTTAGTTATTTTTTTTTAATTTAATACATTTTATTGAAAACAAAATGCTATGCAATAGCTTTGCCGCGGCAGTTCTCGAGTGCCACATGTCTTTTTTTATTGGCGTATCAGTAACGCTCCAAAAGAAAAGGCTATAGCCTTTTCTATTAATTAAAAAAAATTATGTTAGTTATTTTTTTTTAATTTAATACATTTTATTGAAAACAAAATGCTATGCAATAGCTTTGCCGCGGCAGTTCTCGAGTGCCACATGTCTTTTTTTATTGGCGTATCAGTAACGCTCCAAAAGAAAAGGCTATAGCCTTTTCTATTAATTAAAAAAAATTATGTTAGTTATTTTTTTTTAATTTAATACATTTTATTGAAAACAAAATGCTATGCAATAGCTTTGCCGCGGCAGTTCTCGAGTGCCACATGTCTTTTTTTATTGGCGTATCAGTAACGCTCCAAAAGAAAAGGCTATAGCCTTTTCTATTAATTAAAAAAAATTATGTTAGTTATTTTTTTTTAATTTAATACATTTTATTGAAAACAAAATGCTATGCAATAGCTTTGCCGCGGCAGTTCTCGAGTGCCACATGTCTTTTTTTATTGGCGTATCAGTAACGCTCCAAAAGAAAAGGCTATAGCCTTTTCTATTAATTAAAAAAAATTATGTTAGTTATTTTTTTTTAATTTAATACATTTTATTGAAAACAAAATGCTATGCAATAGCTTTGCCGCGGCAGTTCTCGAGTGCCACATGTCTTTTTTTATTGGCGTATCAGTAACGCTCCAAAAGAAAAGGCTATAGCCTTTTCTATTAATTAAAAAAAATTATGTTAGTTATTTTTTTTAATTTAATACATTTTATTGAAAACAAAATGCTATGCAATAGCTTTGCCGCGGCAGTTCTCGAGTGCCACATGTCTTTTTTTATTGGCGTATCAGTAACGCTCCAAAAGAAAAGGCTATAGCCTTTTCTATTAATTAAAAAAAATTATGTTAGTTATTTTTTTTTAATTTAATACATTTTATTGAAAACAAAATGCTATGCAATAGCTTTGCCGCGGCAGTTCTCGAGTGCCACATGTCTTTTTTTATTGGCGTATCAGTAACGCTCCAAAAGAAAAGGCTATAGCCTTTTCTATTAATTAAAAAAAATTATGTTAGTTATTTTTTTTTAATTTAATACATTTTATTGAAAACAAAATGCTATGCAATAGCTTTGCCGCGGCAGTTCTCGAGTGCCACATGTCGTTTTTTATTGGCGTATCAGTAACGCTCCAAAAGAAAAGGCTATAGCCTTTTCTATTAATTAAAAAAAATTATGTTAGTTATTTTTTTTTAATTTAATACATTTTATTGAAAACAAAATGCTATGCAATAGCTTTGCCGCGGCAGTTCTCGAGTGCCACATGTCTTTTTTTATTGGCGTATCAGTAACGCTCCAAAAGAAAAGGCTATAGCCTTTTCTATTAATTAAAAAAAATTATGTTAGTTATTTTTTTTTAATTTAATACATTTTATTGAAAACAAAATGCTATGCAATAGCTTTGCCGCGGCAGTTCTCGAGTGCCACATGTCTTTTTTTATTGGCGTATCAGTAACGCTCCAAAAGAAAAGGCTATAGCCTTTTCTATTAATTAAAAAAAATTATGTTAGTTATTTTTTTTAATTTAATACATTTTATTGAAAACAAAATGCTATGCAATAGCTTTGCCGCGGCAGTTCTCGAGTGCCACATGTCTTTTTTTATTGGCGTATCAGTAACGCTCCAAAAGAAAAGGCTATAGCCTTTTCTATTAATTAAAAAAAATTATGTTAGTTATTTTTTTTAATTTAATACATTTTATTGAAAACAAAATGCTATGCAATAGCTTTGCCGCGGCAGTTCTCGAGTGCCACATGTCTTTTTTTATTGGCGTATCAGTAACGCTCCAAAAGAAAAGGCTATAGCCTTTTCTATTAATTAAAAAAAATTATGTTAGTTATTTTTTTTAATTTAATACATTTTATTGAAAACAAAATGCTATGCAATAGCTTTGCCGCGGCAGTTCTCGAGTGCCACATGTCTTTTTTTATTGGCGTATCAGTAACGCTCCAAAAGAAAAGGCTATAGCCTTTTCTATTAATTAAAAAAAATTATGTTAGTTATTTTTTTTTAATTTAATACATTTTATTGAAAACAAAATGCTATGCAATAGCTTTGCCGCGGCAGTTCTCGAGTGCCACATGTCTTTTTTTATTGGCGTATCAGTAACGCTCCAAAAGAAAAGGCTATAGCCTTTTCTATTAATTAAAAAAAATTATGTTAGTTATTTTTTTTAATTTAATACATTTTATTGAAAACAAAATGCTATGCAATAGCTTTGCCGCGGCAGTTCTCGAGTGCCACATGTCTTTTTTTATTGGCGTATCAGTAACGCTCCAAAAGAAAAGGCTATAGCCTTTTCTATTAATTAAAAAAAATTATGTTAGTTATTTTTTTTTAATTTAATACATTTTATTGAAAACAAAATGCTATGCAATAGCTTTGCCGCGGCAGTTCTCGAGTGCCACATGTCTTTTTTTATTGGCGTATCAGTAACGCTCCAAAAGAAAAGGCTATAGCCTTTTCTATTAATTAAAAAAAATTATGTTAGTTATTTTTTTTTAATTTAATACATTTTATTGAAAACAAAATGCTATGCAATAGCTTTGCCGCGGCAGTTCTCGAGTGCCACATGTCTTTTTTTATTGGCGTATCAGTAACGCTCCAAAAGAAAAGGCTATAGCCTTTTCTATTAATTAAAAAAAATTATGTTAGTTATTTTTTTTTAATTTAATACATTTTATTGAAAACAAAATGCTATGCAATAGCTTTGCCGCGGCAGTTCTCGAGTGCCACATGTCTTTTTTTTTTTATTGGCGTATCAGTAACGCTCCAAAAGAAAAGGCTATAGCCTTTTCTATTAATTAAAAAAAATTATGTTAGTTATTTTTTTTTAATTTAATACATTTTATTGAAAACAAAATGCTATGCAATAGCTTTGCCGCGGCAGTTCTCGAGTGCCACATGTCTTTTTTTATTGGCGTATCAGTAACGCTCCAAAAGAAAAGGCTATAGCCTTTTCTATTAATTAAAAAAAATTATGTTAGTTATTTTTTTTTAATTTAATACATTTTATTGAAAACAAAATGCTATGCAATAGCTTTGCCGCGGCAGTTCTCGAGTGCCACATGTCTTTTTTTATTGGCGTATCAGTAACGCTCCAAAAGAAAAGGCTATAGCCTTTTCTATTAATTAAAAAAAATTATGTTAGTTATTTTTTTTTAATTTAATACATTTTATTGAAAACAAAATGCTATGCAATAGCTTTGCCGCGGCAGTTCTCGAGTGCCACATGTCTTTTTTTATTGGCGTATCAGTAACGCTCCAAAAGAAAAGGCTATAGCCTTTTCTATTAATTAAAAAAAATTATGTTAGTTATTTTTTTTTAATTTAATACATTTTATTGAAAACAAAATGCTATGCAATAGCTTTGCCGCGGCAGTTCTCGAGTGCCACATGTCTTTTTTTATTGGCGTATCAGTAACGCTCCAAAAGAAAAGGCTATAGCCTTTTCTATTAATTAAAAAAAATTATGTTAGTTATTTTTTTTAATTTAATACATTTTATTGAAAACAAAATGCTATGCAATAGCTTTGCCGCGGCAGTTCTCGAGTGCCACATGTATTTTTTTATTGGCGTATCAGTAACGCTCCAAAAGAAAAGGCTATAGCCTTTTCTATTAATTAAAAAAAATTATGTTAGTTATTTTTTTTTAATTTAATACATTTTATTGAAAACAAAATGCTATGCAATAGCTTTGCCGCGGCAGTTCTCGAGTGCCACATGTCTTTTTTTATTGGCGTATCAGTAACGCTCCAAAAGAAAAGGCTATAGCCTTTTCTATTAATTAAAAAAAATTATGTTAGTTATTTTTTTTAATTTAATACATTTTATTGAAAACAAAATGCTATGCAATAGCTTTGCCGCGGCAGTTCTCGAGTGCCACATGTCTTTTTTTATTGGCGTATCAGTAACGCTCCAAAAGAAAAGGCTATAGCCTTTTCTATTAATTAAAAAAAATTATGTTAGTTATTTTTTTTAATTTAATACATTTTATTGAAAACAAAATGCTATGCAATAGCTTTGCCGCGGCAGTTCTCGAGTGCCACATGTCTTTTTTTATTGGCGTATCAGTAACGCTCCAAAAGAAAAGGCTATAGCCTTTTCTATTAATTAAAAAAAATTATGTTAGTTATTTTTTTTAATTTAATACATTTTATTGAAAACAAAATGCTATGCAATAGCTTTGCCGCGGCAGTTCTCGAGTGCCACATGTCTTTTTTTATTGGCGTATCAGTAACGCTCCAAAAGAAAAGGCTATAGCCTTTTCTATTAATTAAAAAAAATTATGTTAGTTATTTTTTTTTAATTTAATACATTTTATTGAAAACAAAATGCTATGCAATAGCTTTGCCGCCGCGGCAGTTCTCGAGTGCCACATGTCTTTTTTTATTGGCGTATCAGTAACGCTCCAAAAGAAAAGGCTATAGCCTTTTCTATTAATTAAAAAAAATTATGTTAGTTATTTTTTTTTAATTTAATACATTTTATTGAAAACAAAATGCTATGCAATAGCTTTGCCGCGGCAGTTCTCGAGTGCCACATGTCTTTTTTTATTGGCGTATCAGTAACGCTCCAAAAGAAAAGGCTATAGCCTTTTCTATTAATTAAAAAAAATTATGTTAGTTATTTTTTTTTAATTTAATACATTTTATTGAAAACAAAATGCTATGCAATAGCTTTGCCGCGGCAGTTCTCGAGTGCCACATGTCTTTTTTTATTGGCGTATCAGTAACGCTCCAAAAGAAAAGGCTATAGCCTTTTCTATTAATTAAAAAAAATTATGTTAGTTATTTTTTTTTAATTTAATACATTTTATTGAAAACAAAATGCTATGCAATAGCTTTGCCGCGGCAGTTCTCGAGTGCCACATGTCTTTTTTTATTGGCGTATCAGTAACGCTCCAAAAGAAAAGGCTATAGCCTTTTCTATTAATTAAAAAAAATTATGTTAGTTATTTTTTTTTAATTTAATACATTTTATTGAAAACAAAATGCTATGCAATAGCTTTGCCGCGGCAGTTCTCGAGTGCCACATGTCTTTTTTTATTGGCGTATCAGTAACGCTCCAAAAGAAAAGGCTATAGCCTTTTCTATTAATTAAAAAAAATTATGTTAGTTATTTTTTTTTAATTTAATACATTTTATTGAAAACAAAATGCTATGCAATAGCTTTGCCGCGGCAGTTCTCGAGTGCCACATGTCTTTTTTTATTGGCGTATCAGTAACGCTCCAAAAGAAAAGGCTATAGCCTTTTCTATTAATTAAAAAAAATTATGTTAGTTATTTTTTTTTAATTTAATACATTTTATTGAAAACAAAATGCTATGCAATAGCTTTGCCGCGGCAGTTCTCGAGTGCCACATGTCTTTTTTTATTGGCGTATCAGTAACGCTCCAAAAGAAAAGGCTATAGCCTTTTCTATTAATTAAAAAAAATTATGTTAGTTATTTTTTTTTAATTTAATACATTTTATTGAAAACAAAATGCTATGCAATAGCTTTGCCGCGGCAGTTCTCGAGTGCCACATGTCTTTTTTTATTGGCGTATCAGTAACGCTCCAAAAGAAAAGGCTATAGCCTTTTCTATTAATTAAAAAAAATTATGTTAGTTATTTTTTTTTAATTTAATACATTTTATTGAAAACAAAATGCTATGCAATAGCTTTGCCGCGGCAGTTCTCGAGTGCCACATGTCTTTTTTTATTGGCGTATCAGTAACGCTCCAAAAGAAAAGGCTATAGCCTTTTCTATTAATTAAAAAAAATTATGTTAGTTATTTTTTTTTAATTTAATACATTTTATTGAAAACAAAATGCTATGCAATAGCTTTGCCGCGGCAGTTCTCGAGTGCCACATGTCTTTTTTTATTGGCGTATCAGTAACGCTCCAAAAGAAAAGGCTATAGCCTTTTCTATTAATTAAAAAAAATTATGTTAGTTATTTTTTTTTAATTTAATACATTTTATTGAAAACAAAATGCTATGCAATAGCTTTGCCGCGGCAGTTCTCGAGTGCCACATGTCTTTTTTTATTGGCGTATCAGTAACGCTCCAAAAGAAAAGGCTATAGCCTTTTCTATTAATTAAAAAAAATTATGTTAGTTATTTTTTTTTAATTTAATACATTTTATTGAAAACAAAATGCTATGCAATAGCTTTGCCGCGGCAGTTCTCGAGTGCCACATGTCTTTTTTTATTGGCGTATCAGTAACGCTCCAAAAGAAAAGGCTATAGCCTTTTCTATTAATTAAAAAAAATTATGTTAGTTATTTTTTTTTAATTTAATACATTTTATTGAAAACAAAATGCTATGCAATAGCTTTGCCGCGGCAGTTCTCGAGTGCCACATGTCTTTTTTTATTGGCGTATCAGTAACGCTCCAAAAGAAAAGGCTATAGCCTTTTCTATTAATTAAAAAAAATTATGTTAGTTATTTTTTTTTAATTTAATACATTTTATTGAAAACAAAATGCTATGCAATAGCTTTGCCGCGGCAGTTCTCGAGTGCCACATGTCTTTTTTTATTGGCGTATCAGTAACGCTCCAAAAGAAAAGGCTATAGCCTTTTCTATTAATTAAAAAAAATTATGTTAGTTATTTTTTTTTAATTTAATACATTTTATTGAAAACAAAATGCTATGCAATAGCTTTGCCGCGGCAGTTCTCGAGTGCCACATGTCTTTTTTTATTGGCGTATCAGTAACGCTCCAAAAGAAAAGGCTATAGCCTTTTCTATTAATTAAAAAAAATTATGTTAGTTATTTTTTTTTAATTTAATACATTTTATTGAAAACAAAATGCTATGCAATAGCTTTGCCGCGGCAGTTCTCGAGTGCCACATGTCTTTTTTTATTGGCGTATCAGTAACGCTCCAAAAGAAAAGGCTATAGCCTTTTCTATTAATTAAAAAAAATTATGTTAGTTATTTTTTTTTAATTTAATACATTTTATTGAAAACAAAATGCTATGCAATAGCTTTGCCGCGGCAGTTCTCGAGTGCCACATGTCTTTTTTTATTGGCGTATCAGTAACGCTCCAAAAGAAAAGGCTATAGCCTTTTCTATTAATTAAAAAAAATTATGTTAGTTATTTTTTTTTAATTTAATACATTTTATTGAAAACAAAATGCTATGCAATAGCTTTGCCGCGGCAGTTCTCGAGTGCCACATGTCTTTTTTTATTGGCGTATCAGTAACGCTCCAAAAGAAAAGGCTATAGCCTTTTCTATTAATTAAAAAAAATTATGTTAGTTATTTTTTTTTAATTTAATACATTTTATTGAAAACAAAATGCTATGCAATAGCTTTGCCGCGGCAGTTCTCGAGTGCCACATGTCTTTTTTTATTGGCGTATCAGTAACGCTCCAAAAGAAAAGGCTATAGCCTTTTCTATTAATTAAAAAAAATTATGTTAGTTATTTTTTTTTAATTTAATACATTTTATTGAAAACAAAATGCTATGCAATAGCTTTGCCGCGGCAGTTCTCGAGTGCCACATGTCTTTTTTTATTGGCGTATCAGTAACGCTCCAAAAGAAAAGGCTATAGCCTTTTCTATTAATTAAAAAAAATTATGTTAGTTATTTTTTTTTAATTTAATACATTTTATTGAAAACAAAATGCTATGCAATAGCTTTGCCGCGGCAGTTCTCGAGTGCCACATGTCTTTTTTTATTGGCGTATCAGTAACGCTCCAAAAGAAAAGGCTATAGCCTTTTCTATTAATTAAAAAAAATTATGTTAGTTATTTTTTTTTAATTTAATACATTTTATTGAAAACAAAATGCTATGCAATAGCTTTGCCGCGGCAGTTCTCGAGTGCCACATGTCTTTTTTTATTGGCGTATCAGTAACGCTCCAAAAGAAAAGGCTATAGCCTTTTCTATTAATTAAAAAAAATTATGTTAGTTATTTTTTTTTAATTTAATACATTTTATTGAAAACAAAATGCTATGCAATAGCTTTGCCGCGGCAGTTCTCGAGTGCCACATGTCTTTTTTTATTGGCGTATCAGTAACGCTCCAAAAGAAAAGGCTATAGCCTTTTCTATTAATTAAAAAAAATTATGTTAGTTATTTTTTTTTAATTTAATACATTTTATTGAAAACAAAATGCTATGCAATAGCTTTGCCGCGGCAGTTCTCGAGTGCCACATGTCTTTTTTTATTGGCGTATCAGTAACGCTCCAAAAGAAAAGGCTATAGCCTTTTCTATTAATTAAAAAAAATTATGTTAGTTATTTTTTTTTAATTTAATACATTTTATTGAAAACAAAATGCTATGCAATAGCTTTGCCGCGGCAGTTCTCGAGTGCCACATGTCTTTTTTTGTCTTTTTTTATTGGCGTATCAGTAACGCTCCAAAAGAAAAGGCTATAGCCTTTTCTATTAATTAAAAAAAATTATGTTAGTGTTTTTTTTTTAATTTAATACATTTTATTGAAAACAAAATGCTATGCAATGGCTTTGCCGCGGCAGTTCTCGAGTGCCACATGTCTTTTTTTATTGGCGTATCAGTAACGCTCCAAAAGAAAAGGCTATAGCCTTTTCTATTAATTAAAAAAAATTATGTTAGTTTTTTTTTTTTTAATTTAATACATTTTATTGAAAACAAAATGCTATGCAATGGCTTTGCCGCGGCAGTTCTCGAGTGCCACATGTCTTTTTTTATTGGCGTATCAGTAACGCTCCAAAAGAAAAGGCTATAGCCTTTTCTATTAATTAAAAAAAATTATGTTAGTTATTTTTTTTTTAATTTAATACATTTTATTGAAAACAAAATGCTATGCAATGGCTTTGCCGCGGCAGTTCTCGAGTGCCACATGTCTTTTTTTATTGGCGTATCAGTAACGCTCCAAAAGAAAAGGCTATAGCCTTTTCTATTAATTAAAAAAAATTATGTTAGTTATTTTTTTTTAATTTAATACATTTTATTGAAAACAAAATGCTATGCAATGGCTTTGCCGCGGCAGTTCTCGAGTGCCACATGTCTTTTTTTATTGGCGTATCAGTAACGCTCCAAAAGAAAAGGCTATAGCCTTTTCTATTAATTAAAAAAAATTATGTTAGTTATTTTTTTTTAATTTAATACATTTTATTGAAAACAAAATGCTATGCAATGGCTTTGCCGCGGCAGTTCTCGAGTGCCACATGTCTTTTTTTATTGGCGTATCAGTAACGCTCCAAAAGAAAAGGCTATAGCCTTTTCTATTAATTAAAAAAATTATGTTAGTTATTTTTTTTTTAATTTAATACATTTTATTGAAAACAAAATGCTATGCAATGGCTTTGCCGCGGCAGTTCTCGAGTGCCACATGTCTTTTTTTATTGGCGTATCAGTAACGCTCCAAAAGAAAAGGCTATAGCCTTTTCTATTAATTAAAAAAAATTATGTTAGTTATTTTTTTTTAATTTAATACATTTTATTGAAAACAAAATGCTATGCAATGGCTTTGCCGCGGCAGTTCTCGAGTGCCACATGTCTTTTTTTATTGGCGTATCAGTAACGCTCCAAAAGAAAAGGCTATAGCCTTTTCTATTAATTAAAAAAAATTATGTTAGTTATTTTTTTTTTAATTTAATACATTTTATTGAAAACAAAATGCTATGCAATGGCTTTGCCGCGGCAGTTCTCGAGTGCCACATGTCTTTTTTTATTGGCGTATCAGTAACGCTCCAAAAGAAAAGGCTATAGCCTTTTCTATTAATTAAAAAAAATTATGTTAGTGTTTTTTTTTTAATTTAATACATTTTATTGAAAACAAAATGCTATGCAATGGCTTTGCCGCGGCAGTTCTCGAGTGCCACATGTCTTTTTTTATTGGCGTATCAGTAACGCTCCAAAAGAAAAGGCTATAGCCTTTTCTATTAATTAAAAAAAATTATGTTAGTTATTTTTTTTTTAATTTAATACATTTTATTGAAAACAAAATGCTATGCAATGGCTTTGCCGCGGCAGTTCTCGAGTGCCACATGTCTTTTTTTATTGGCGTATCAGTAACGCTCCAAAAGAAAAGGCTATAGCCTTTTCTATTAATTAAAAAAAATTATGTTAGTTATTTTTTTTTTAATTTAATACATTTTATTGAAAACAAAATGCTATGCAATGGCTTTGCCGCGGCAGTTCTCGAGTGCCACATGTCTTTTTTTATTGGCGTATCAGTAACGCTCCAAAAGAAAAGGCTATAGCCTTTTCTATTAATTAAAAAAAATTATGTTAGTGTTTTTTTTTTAATTTAATACATTTTATTGAAAACAAAATGCTATGCAATGGCTTTGCCGCGGCAGTTCTCGAGTGCCACATGTCTTTTTTTATTGGCGTATCAGTAACGCTCCAAAAGAAAAGGCTATAGCCTTTTCTATTAATTAAAAAAAATTATGTTAGTTATTTTTTTTTTAATTTAATACATTTTATTGAAAACAAAATGCTATGCAATGGCTTTGCCGCGGCAGTTCTCGAGTGCCACATGTCTTTTTTTATTGGCGTATCAGTAACGCTCCAAAAGAAAAGGCTATAGCCTTTTCTATTAATTAAAAAAAATTATGTTAGTTTTTTTTTTTTAATTTAATACATTTTATTGAAAACAAAATGCTATGCAATGGCTTTGCCGCGGCAGTTCTCGAGTGCCACATGTCTTTTTTTATTGGCGTATCAGTAACGCTCCAAAAGAAAAGGCTATAGCCTTTTCTATTAATTAAAAAAAATTATGTTAGTTATTTTTTTTTTAATTTAATACATTTTATTGAAAACAAAATGCTATGCAATGGCTTTGCCGCGGCAGTTCTCGAGTGCCACATGTCTTTTTTTATTGGCGTATCAGTAACGCTCCAAAAGAAAAGGCTATAGCCTTTTCTATTAATTAAAAAAAATTATGTTAGTTTTTTTTTTTTAATTTAATACATTTTATTGAAAACAAAATGCTATGCAATGGCTTTGCCGCGGCAGTTCTCGAGTGCCACATGTCTTTTTTTATTGGCGTATCAGTAACGCTCCAAAAGAAAAGGCTATAGCCTTTTCTATTAATTAAAAAAAATTATGTTAGTTATTTTTTTTTTAATTTAATACATTTTATTGAAAACAAAATGCTATGCAATGGCTTTGCCGCGGCAGTTCTCGAGTGCCACATGTCTTTTTTTATTGGCGTATCAGTAACGCTCCAAAAGAAAAGGCTATAGCCTTTTCTATTAATTAAAAAAAATTATGTTAGTGTTTTTTTTTTAATTTAATACATTTTATTGAAAACAAAATGCTATGCAATGGCTTTGCCGCGGCAGTTCTCGAGTGCCACATGTCTTTTTTTATTGGCGTATCAGTAACGCTCCAAAAGAAAAGGCTATAGCCTTTTCTATTAATTAAAAAAAATTATGTTAGTGTTTTTTTTTTAATTTAATACATTTTATTGAAAACAAAATGCTATGCAATGGCTTTGCGCGGCAGTTCTCGGAGTGCCACATGTCTTTTTTTATTGGCGTATCAGTAACGCTCCAAAAGAAAAGGCTATAGCCTTTTCTATTAATTAAAAAAAATTATGTTAGTGTGTTTTTTTTTAATTTAATACATTTTATTGAAAACAAAATGCTATGCAATGGCTTTGCCGCGGCAGTTCTCGAGTGCCACATGTCTTTTTTTATTGGCGTATCAGTAACGCTCCAAAAGAAAAGGCTATAGCCTTTTCTATTAATTAAAAAAAATTATGTTAGTGTTTTTTTTTTTAATTTAATACATTTATATTGAAAACAAAATGCTATGCAATGGCCAATGGCTTTGCCGCGGCAGTTCTCGAGTGCCACATGTCTTTTTTTATTGGCGTATCAGTAACGCTCCAAAAGAAAAGGCTATAAGCCTTTTCTATTAATTAAAAAAAATTATGTTAGTTATTTTTTTTTTTAATTTAATACATTTTATTGAAAACAAAATGCTATGCAATGGCTTTGCCGCGGCAGTTCTCGAGTGCCACATGTCTTTTTTTATTGGCGTATCAGTAACGCTCCAAAAGAAAAGGCTATAGCCTTTTCTATTAATTAAAAAAAATTATGTTAGTTATTTTTTTTTTAATTTAATACATTTTATTGAAAACAAAATGCTATGCAATGGCTTTGCCGCGGCAGTTCTCGAGTGCCACATGTCTTTTTTTATTGGCGTATCAGTAACGCTCCAAAAGAAAAGGCTATAGCCTTTTCTATTAAATTAAAAAAAAATTATGTTAGTTATTTTTTTTTTAATTTAATACATTTTATTGAAAACAAAATGCTATGCAATGGCTTTTGCCGCGGCAGTTCTCGAGTGCCACATGTCTTTTTTTATTGGCGTATCAGTAACGCTCCAAAAGAAAAGGCTATAGCCTTTTCTATTAATTAAAAAAAATTATGTTAGTTATTTTTTTTTTTAATTTAATACATTTTATTGAAAACAAAATGCTATGCAATGGCTTTGCCGCGGCAGTTCTCGAGTGCCACATGTCTTTTTTTTATTGGCGTATCAGTAACGCTCCAAAAGAAAAGGCTATAGCCTTTTCTATTAATTAAAAAAAATTATGTTAGTTATTTTTTTTTTTAATTTAATACATTTTATTGAAAACAAAATGCTATGCAATGGCTTTGCCGCGGCAGTTCTCGAGTGCCACATGTCCTTTTTTTATTGGCGTATCAGTAACGCTCCAAAAGAAAAGGCTATAGCCTTTTCTATTAATTAAAAAAAATTATGTTAGTTATTTTTTTTTTAATTTAATACATTTTATTGAAAACAAAATGCTATGCAATGGCTTTGCCGCGGCAGTTCTCGAGTGCCACATGTCTTTTTTTATTGGCGTATCAGTAACGCTCCAAAAGAAAAGGCTATAGCCTTTTCTATTAATTAAAAAAAATTATGTTAGTTATTTTTTTTTTTAATTTAATACATTTTATTGAAAACAAAATGCTATGCAATGGCTTTGCCGCGGCAGTTCTCGAGTGCCACATGTCTTTTTTTATTGGCGTATCAGTAACGCTCCAAAAGAAAAGGCTATAGCCTTTTCTATTAATTAAAAAAAATTATGTTAGTTATTTTTTTTTTTAATTTAATACATTTTATTGAAAACAAAATGCTATGCAATGGCTTTGCCGCGGCAGTTCTCGAGTGCCACATGTCTTTTTTTATTGGCGTATCAGTAACGCTCCAAAAGAAAAGGCTATAGCCTTTTCTATTAATTAAAAAAAATTATGTTAGTTATTTTTTTTTTAATTTAATACATTTTATTGAAAACAAAATGCTATGCAATGGCTTTGCCGCGGCAGTTCTCGAGTGCCACATGTCTTTTTTTATTGGCGTATCAGTAACGCTCCAAAAGAAAAGGCTATAGCCTTTTCTATTAATTAAAAAAAATTATGTTAGTTATTTTTTTTTTTAATTTAATACATTTTATTGAAAACAAAATGCTATGCAATGGCTTTGCCGCGGCAGTTCTCGAGTGCCACATGTCTTTTTTTATTGGGCGTATCAGTAACGCTCCAAAAGAAAAGGCTATAGCCTTTTCTATTAATTAAAAAAAATTATGTTAGTTATTTTTTTTTTAATTTAATACATTTTATTGAAAACAAAATGCTATGCAATGGCTTTGCCGCGGCAGTTCTCGAGTGCCACATGTCTTTTTTTATTGGCGTATCAGTAACGCTCCAAAAGAAAAGGCTATAGCCTTTTCTATTAATTAAAAAAAATTATGTTAGTTATTTTTTTTTTAATTTAATACATTTTATTGAAAACAAAAATGCTATGCAATGGCTTTGCCGCGGCAGTTCTCGAGTGCCACATGTCTTTTTTTTATTGGCGTATCAGTAACGCTCCAAAAGAAAAGGCTATAGCCTTTTCTATTAATTAAAAAAAATTATGTTAGTTATTTTTTTTTTTAATTTAATACATTTTATTGAAAACAAAATGCTATGCAATGGCTTTGCCGCGGCAGTTCTCGAGTGCCACATGTCTTTTTTTATTGGCGTATCAGTAACGCTCCAAAAGAAAAGGCTATAGCCTTTTCTATTAATTAAAAAAAATTATGTTAGTTATTTTTTTTTTAATTTAATACATTTTATTGAAAACAAAATGCTATGCAATGGCTTTGCCGCGGCAGTTCTCGAGTGCCACATGTCTTTTTTTATTGGCGTATCAGTAACGCTCCAAAAGAAAAGGCTATAGCCTTTTCTATTAATTAAAAAAAATTATGTTAGTTATTTTTTTTTTTAATTTAATACATTTTATTGAAAACAAAATGCTATGCAATGGCTTTGCCGCGGCAGTTCTCGAGTGCCACATGTCTTTTTTATTGGCGTATCAGTAACGCTCCAAAAGAAAAGGCTATAGCCTTTTCTATTAATTAAAAAAAATTATGTTAGTTATTTTTTTTTTTAATTTAATACATTTTTATTGAAAACAAAATGCTATGCAATGGCTTTTGCCGCGGCAGTTCTCGAGTGCCACATGTCTTTTTTTATTGGCGTATCAGTAAACGCTCCAAAAGAAAAGGCTATAGCCTTTTCTATTAATTAAAAAAAAATTATGTTAGTTATTTTTTTTTTTAATTTAATACATTTTATTGAAAACAAAATGCTATGCAATGGCTTTGCCGCGGCAGTTCTCGAGTGCCACATGTCTTTTTTTATTGGCGTATCAGTAACGCTCCAAAAGAAAAGGCTATAGCCTTTTCTATTAATTAAAAAAAATTATGTTAGTTATTTTTTTTTTAATTTAATACATTTTATTGAAAACAAAATGCTATGCAATGGCTTTGCCGCGGCAGTTCTCGAGTGCCACATGTCTTTTTTTTATTGGCGTATCAGTAACGCTCCAAAAGAAAAGGCTATAGCCTTTTCTATTAATTAAAAAAAAATTATGTTAGTTATTTTTTTTTTAATTTAATACATTTTATTGAAAACAAAATGCTATGCAATGGCTTTGCCGCCGGCAGTTCTCGAGTGCCACATGTCTTTTTTTATTGGCGTATCAGTAACGCTCCAAAAGAAAAGGCTATAGCCTTTTCTATTAATTAAAAAAAAATTATGTTAGTTATTTTTTTTTTTAATTTAATACATTTTATTGAAAACAAAATGCTATGCAATGGCTTTGCCGCGGCAGTTCTCGAGTGCCACATGTCTTTTTTTATTGGCGTATCAGTAACGCTCCAAAAGAAAAGGCTATAGCCTTTTCTATTAATTAAAAAAAAATTATGTTAGTTATTTTTTTTTTAATTTAATACATTTTATTGAAAACAAAATGCTATGCAATGGCTTTGCCGCGGCAGTTCTCGAGTGCCACATGTCTTTTTTTTATTGGCGTATCAGTAACGCTCCAAAAGAAAAGGCTATAGCCTTTTCTATTAATTAAAAAAAATTATGTTAGTTATTTTTTTTTTAATTTAATACATTTTATTGAAAACAAAATGCTATGCAATGGCTTTGCCGCGGCAGTTCTCGAGTGCCACATGTCTTTTTTTTATTGGCGTATCAGTAACGCTCCAAAAGAAAAGGGCTATAGCCTTTTCTATTAATTAAAAAAAATTATGTTAGTTATTTTTTTTTTAATTTAATACATTTTATTGAAAACAAAATGCTATGCAATGGCTTTGCCGCGGCAGTTCTCGAGTGCCACATGTCTTTTTTTATTGGCGTATCAGTAACGCTCCAAAAGAAAAGGCTATAGCCTTTTCTATTAATTAAAAAAAATTATGTTAGTTATTTTTTTTTTAATTTAATACATTTTATTGAAAACAAAATGCTATGCAATGGCTTTGCCGCGGCAGTTCTCGAGTGCCACATGTCTTTTTTTATTGGCGTATCAGTAACGCTCCAAAAGAAAAGGCTATAGCCTTTTCTATTAATTAAAAAAAATTATGTTAGTTATTTTTTTTTTAATTTAATACATTTTATTGAAAACAAAATGCTATGCAATGGCTTTGCCGCGGCAGTTCTCGAGTGCCACATGTCTTTTTTTATTGGCGTATCAGTAACGCTCCAAAAGAAAAGGCTATAGCCTTTTCTATTAATTAAAAAAAAATTATGTTAGTTATTTTTTTTTTAATTTAATACATTTTATTGAAAACAAAATGCTATGCAATGGCTTTGCCGCGGCAGTTCTCGAGTGCCACATGTCTTTTTTTATTGGCGTATCAGTAACGCTCCAAAAGAAAAGGCTATAGCCTTTTTCTATTAATTAAAAAAAAATTATGTTAGTTATTTTTTTTTTAATTTAATACATTTTATTGAAAAACAAAATGCTATGCAATGGCTTTGCCGCGGCAGTTCTCGAGTGCCACATGTCTTTTTTTATTGGCGTATCAGTAACGCTCCAAAAGAAAAGGCTATAGCCTTTTCTATTAATTAAAAAAAATTATGTTAGTTATTTTTTTTTTAATTTAATACATTTTATTGAAAACAAAATGCTATGCAATGGCTTTGCCGCGGCAGTTCTCGAGTGCCACATGTCTTTTTTTATTGGCGTATCAGTAACGCTCCAAAAGAAAAGGCTATAGCCTTTTCTATTAATTAAAAAAAAATTATGTTAGTTATTTTTTTTTTAATTTAATACATTTTATTGAAAACAAAAATGCTATGCAATGGCTTTGCCGCGGCAGTTCTCGAGTGCCACATGTCTTTTTTTATTGGCGTATCAGTAACGCTCCAAAAGAAAAGGCTATAGCCTTTTCTATTAATTAAAAAAAATTATGTTAGTTATTTTTTTTTTAATTTAATACATTTTATTGAAAACAAAATGCTATGCAATGGCTTTGCCGCGGCAGTTCTCGAGTGCCACATGTCTTTTTTTTATTGGCGTATCAGTAACGCTCCAAAAGAAAAGGCTATAGCCTTTTCTATTAATTAAAAAAAATTATGTTAGTTATTTTTTTTTTAATTTAATACATTTTATTGAAAACAAAATGCTATGCAATGGCTTTGCCGCGGCAGTTCTCGAGTGCCACATGTCTTTTTTTATTGGCGTATCAGTAACGCTCCAAAAGAAAAGGCTATAGCCTTTTCTATTAATTAAAAAAAATTATGTTAGTTATTTTTTTTTTAATTTAATACATTTTATTGAAAACAAAATGCTATGCAATGGCTTTTGCCGCGGCAGTTCTCGAGTGCCACATGTCTTTTTTTTATTGGCGTATCAGTAACGCTCCAAAGAAAAGGCTATAGCCTTTTCTATTAATTAAAAAAAATTATGTTAGTTATTTTTTTTTTAATTTAATACATTTTATTGAAAACAAAATGCTATGCAATGGCTTTGACGCGGCAGTTCTCGAGTGCCACATGTCTTTTTTTATTGGCGTATCAGTAACGCTCCAAAAGAAAAAGGCTATAGCCTTTTCTATTAATTAAAAAAAATTATGTTAGTTATTTTTTTTTTAATTTAATACATTTTATTGAAAACAAAATGCTATGCAATGGCTTTGCCGCGGCAGTTCTCGAGTGCCACATGTCTTTTTTTATTGGCGTATCAGTAACGCTCCAAAAGAAAAGGCTATAGCCTTTTCTATTAATTAAAAAAAATTATGTTAGTTATTTTTTTTTTAATTTAATACATTTTATTGAAAACAAAATGCTATGCAATGGCTTTGCCGCGGCAGTTCTCGAGTGCCACATGTCTTTTTTTATTGGCGTATCAGTAACGCTCCAAAAGAAAAGGCTATAGCCTTTTCTATTAATTAAAAAAAATTATGTTAGTTATTTTTTTTTTAATTTAATACATTTTATTGAAAAACAAAATGCTATGCAATGGCTTTGCCGCGGCAGTTCTCGAGTGCCACATGTCTTTTTTTATTGGCGTATCAGTAACGCTCCAAAAGAAAAGGCTATAGCCTTTTCTATTAATTAAAAATTATGTTAGTTATTTTTTTTTAATTTAATACATTTTATTGAAAACAAAATGCTATGCAATGGCTTTGCCGCGGCAGTTCTCGAGTGCCACATGTCTTTTTTTATTGGCGTATCAGTAAACGCTCCAAAAGAAAAGGCTATAGCCTTTTCTATTAATTAAAAAAAATTATGTTAGTTATTTTTTTTTTAATTTAATACATTTTATTGAAAACAAAATGCTATGCAATGGCTTTGCCGCGGCAGTTCTCGAGTGCCACATGTCTTTTTTTTATTGGCGTATCAGTAACGCTCCAAAAGAAAAGGCTATAGCCTTTTCTATTAATTAAAAAAAAATTATGTTAGTTATTTTTTTTTTAATTTAATACATTTTATTGAAAACAAAATGCTATGCAATGGCTTTGCCGCGGCAGTTCTCGAGTGCCACATGTCTTTTTTTATTGGCGTATCAGTAACGCTCCAAAAGAAAAGGCTATAGCCTTTTCTATTAATTAAAAAAAAATTATGTTAGTTATTTTTTTTTTAATTTAATACATTTTATTGAAAACAAAATGCTATGCAATGGCTTTGCCGCGGCAGTTCTCGAGTGCCACATGTCTTTTTTTATTGGCGTATCAGTAACGCTCCAAAAGAAAAGGCTATAGCCTTTTCTATTAATTAAAAAAAAATTATGTTAGTTATTTTTTTTTTAATTTAATACATTTTATTGAAAACAAAATGCTATGCAATGGCTTTGCCGCGGCAGTTCTCGAGTGCCACATGTCTTTTTTTATTGGCGTATCAGTAACGCTCCAAAAGAAAAGGCTATAGCCTTTTCTATTAATTAAAAAAAAATTATGTTAGTTATTTTTTTTTTAATTTAATACATTTTATTGAAAACAAAATGCTATGCAATGGCTTTGCCGCGGCAGTTCTCGAGTGCCACATGTCTTTTTTTATTGCGTATCAGTAACGCTCCAAAAGAAAAGGCTATAGCCTTTTCTATTAATTAAAAAAAATTATGTTAGTTATTTTTTTTTTAATTTAATACATTTTATTGAAAACAAAATGCTATGCAATGGCTTTGCCGCGGCAGTTCTCGAGTGCCACATGTCTTTTTTTATTGGCGTATCAGTAACGCTCCAAAAGAAAAGGCTATAGCCTTTTCTATTAATTAAAAAAAATTATGTTAGTTATTTTTTTTTTAATTTAATACATTTTATTGAAAACAAAATGCTATGCAATGGCTTTGACGCGGCAGTTCTCGAGTGCCACATGTCTTTTTTTATTGGCGTATCAGTAACGCTCCAAAAGAAAAGGCTATAGCCTTTTCTATTAATTAAAAAAAATTATGTTAGTTATTTTTTTTTTAATTTAATACATTTTATTGAAAACAAAATGCTATGCAATGGCTTTGCCGCGGCAGTTCTCGAGTGCCACATGTCTTTTTTTATTGGCGTATCAGTAACGCTCCAAAAGAAAAGGCTATAGCCTTTTCTATTAATTAAAAAAAATTATGTTAGTTATTTTTTTTTTAATTTAATACATTTTATTGAAAACAAAATGCTATGCAATGGCTTTGCCGCGGCAGTTCTCGAGTGCCACATGTCTTTTTTTATTGGCGTATCAGTAACGCTCCAAAAGAAAAGGCTATAGCCTTTTCTATTAATTAAAAAAAATTATGTTAGTTATTTTTTTTTTAATTTAATACATTTTATTGAAAACAAAATGCTATGCAATGGCTTTGCCGCGGCAGTTCTCGAGTGCCACATGTCTTTTTTTATTGGCGTATCAGTAACGCTCCAAAAGAAAAGGCTATAGCCTTTTCTATTAATTAAAAAAAATTATGTTAGTTATTTTTTTTTTAATTTAATACATTTTATTGAAAACAAAATGCTATGCAATGGCTTTGCCGCGGCAGTTCTCGAGTGCCACATGTCTTTTTTTATTGGCGTATCAGTAACGCTCCAAAAGAAAAGGCTATAGCCTTTTCTATTAATTAAAAAAAATTATGTTAGTTATTTTTTTTTTAATTTAATACATTTTATTGAAAACAAAATGCTATGCAATGGCTTTGCCGCGGCAGTTCTCGAGTGCCACATGTCTTTTTTTATTGGCGTATCAGTAACGCTCCAAAAGAAAAGGCTATAGCCTTTTCTATTAATTAAAAAAAATTATGTTAGTTATTTTTTTTTTAATTTAATACATTTTATTGAAAACAAAATGCTATGCAATGGCTTTGCCGCGGCAGTTCTCGAGTGCCACATGTCTTTTTTTATTGGCGTATCAGTAACGCTCCAAAAGAAAAGGCTATAGCCTTTTCTATTAATTAAAAAAAATTATGTTAGTTATTTTTTTTTTAATTTAATACATTTTATTGAAAACAAAATGCTATGCAATGGCTTTGCCGCGGCAGTTCTCGAGTGCCACATGTCTTTTTTTATTGGCGTATCAGTAACGCTCCAAAAGAAAAGGCTATAGCCTTTTCTATTAATTAAAAAAAATTATGTTAGTTATTTTTTTTTTAATTTAATACATTTTATTGAAAACAAAATGCTATGCAATGGCTTTGCCGCGGCAGTTCTCGAGTGCCACATGTCTTTTTTTATTGGCGTATCAGTAACGCTCCAAAAGAAAAGGCTATAGCCTTTTCTATTAATTAAAAAAAATTATGTTAGTTATTTTTTTTTTAATTTAATACATTTTATTGAAAACAAAATGCTATGCAATGGCTTTGCCGCGGCAGTTCTCGAGTGCCACATGTCTTTTTTTATTGGCGTATCAGTAACGCTCCAAAAGAAAAGGCTATAGCCTTTTCTATTAATTAAAAAAAATTATGTTAGTTATTTTTTTTTTAATTTAATACATTTTATTGAAAACAAAATGCTATGCAATGGCTTTGCCGCGGCAGTTCTCGAGTGCCACATGTCTTTTTTTATTGGCGTATCAGTAACGCTCCAAAAGAAAAGGCTATAGCCTTTTCTATTAATTAAAAAAAATTATGTTAGTTATTTTTTTTTTAATTTAATACATTTTATTGAAAACAAAATGCTATGCAATGGCTTTGCCGCGGCAGTTCTCGAGTGCCACATGTCTTTTTTTATTGGCGTATCAGTAACGCTCCAAAAGAAAAGGCTATAGCCTTTTCTATTAATTAAAAAAAATTATGTTAGTTATTTTTTTTTTAATTTAATACATTTTATTGAAAACAAAATGCTATGCAATGGCTTTGCCGCGGCAGTTCTCGAGTGCCACATGTCTTTTTTTATTGGCGTATCAGTAACGCTCCAAAAGAAAAGGCTATAGCCTTTTCTATTAATTAAAAAAAATTATGTTAGTTATTTTTTTTTTAATTTAATACATTTTATTGAAAACAAAATGCTATGCAATGGCTTTGCCGCGGCAGTTCTCGAGTGCCACATGTCTTTTTTTATTGGCGTATCAGTAACGCTCCAAAAGAAAAGGCTATAGCCTTTTCTATTAATTAAAAAAAATTATGTTAGTTATTTTTTTTTTAATTTAATACATTTTATTGAAAACAAAATGCTATGCAATGGCTTTGCCGCGGCAGTTCTCGAGTGCCACATGTCTTTTTTTATTGGCGTATCAGTAACGCTCCAAAAGAAAAGGCTATAGCCTTTTCTATTAATTAAAAAAAATTATGTTAGTTATTTTTTTTTTAATTTAATACATTTTATTGAAAACAAAATGCTATGCAATGGCTTTGCCGCGGCAGTTCTCGAGTGCCACATGTCTTTTTTTATTGGCGTATCAGTAACGCTCCAAAAGAAAAGGCTATAGCCTTTTCTATTAATTAAAAAAAATTATGTTAGTTATTTTTTTTTTAATTTAATACATTTTATTGAAAACAAAATGCTATGCAATGGCTTTGCCGCGGCAGTTCTCGAGTGCCACATGTCTTTTTTTATTGGCGTATCAGTAACGCTCCAAAAGAAAAGGCTATAGCCTTTTCTATTAATTAAAAAAAATTATGTTAGTTATTTTTTTTTTAATTTAATACATTTTATTGAAAACAAAATGCTATGCAATGGCTTTGCCGCGGCAGTTCTCGAGTGCCACATGTCTTTTTTTATTGGCGTATCAGTAACGCTCCAAAAGAAAAGGCTATAGCCTTTTCTATTAATTAAAAAAAATTATGTTAGTTATTTTTTTTTTAATTTAATACATTTTATTGAAAACAAAATGCTATGCAATGGCTTTGCCGCGGCAGTTCTCGAGTGCCACATGTCTTTTTTTATTGGCGTATCAGTAACGCTCCAAAAGAAAAGGCTATAGCCTTTTCTATTAATTAAAAAAAATTATGTTAGTTATTTTTTTTTTAATTTAATACATTTTATTGAAAACAAAATGCTATGCAATGGCTTTGCCGCGGCAGTTCTCGAGTGCCACATGTCTTTTTTTATTGGCGTATCAGTAACGCTCCAAAAGAAAAGGCTATAGCCTTTTCTATTAATTAAAAAAAATTATGTTAGTTATTTTTTTTTTAATTTAATACATTTTATTGAAAACAAAATGCTATGCAATGGCTTTGCCGCGGCAGTTCTCGAGTGCCACATGTCTTTTTTTATTGGCGTATCAGTAACGCTCCAAAAGAAAAGGCTATAGCCTTTTCTATTAATTAAAAAAAATTATGTTAGTTATTTTTTTTTTAATTTAATACATTTTATTGAAAACAAAATGCTATGCAATGGCTTTGCCGCGGCAGTTCTCGAGTGCCACATGTCTTTTTTTATTGGCGTATCAGTAACGCTCCAAAAGAAAAGGCTATAGCCTTTTCTATTAATTAAAAAAAATTATGTTAGTTATTTTTTTTTTAATTTAATACATTTTATTGAAAACAAAATGCTATGCAATGGCTTTGCCGCGGCAGTTCTCGAGTGCCACATGTCTTTTTTTATTGGCGTATCAGTAACGCTCCAAAAGAAAAGGCTATAGCCTTTTCTATTAATTAAAAAAAATTATGTTAGTTATTTTTTTTTTAATTTAATACATTTTATTGAAAACAAAATGCTATGCAATGGCTTTGCCGCGGCAGTTCTCGAGTGCCACATGTCTTTTTTTATTGGCGTATCAGTAAACGCTCCAAAAGAAAAGGCTATAGCCTTTTCTATTAATTAAAAAAAATTATGTTAGTTATTTTTTTTTTAATTTAATACATTTTATTGAAAACAAAATGCTATGCAATGGCTTTGCCGCGGCAGTTCTCGAGTGCCACATGTCTTTTTTTATTGGCGTATCAGTAACGCTCCAAAAGAAAAGGCTATAGCCTTTTCTATTAATTAAAAAAAATTATGTTAGTTATTTTTTTTTTAATTTAATACATTTTATTGAAAACAAAATGCTATGCAATGGCTTTGCCGCGGCAGTTCTCGAGTGCCACATGTCTTTTTTTATTGGCGTATCAGTAACGCTCCAAAAGAAAAGGCTATAGCCTTTTCTATTAATTAAAAAAAATTATGTTAGTTATTTTTTTTTTAATTTAATACATTTTATTGAAAACAAAATGCTATGCAATGGCTTTGCCGCGGCAGTTCTCGAGTGCCACATGTCTTTTTTTATTGGCGTATCAGTAACGCTCCAAAAGAAAAGGCTATAGCCTTTTCTATTAATTAAAAAAAAATTATGTTAGTTATTTTTTTTTTTAATTTAATACATTTTATTGAAAAACAAAATGCTATGCAATGGCTTTGCCGCGGCAGTTCTCGAGTGCCACATGTCTTTTTTTATTGGCGTATCAGTAACGCTCCAAAAGAAAAGGCTATAGCCTTTTCTATTAATTAAAAAAAATTATGTTAGTTATTTTTTTTTTAATTTAATACATTTTATTGAAAACAAAAATGCTATGCAATGGCTTTGCCGCGGCAGTTCTCGAGTGCCACATGTCTTTTTTTATTGGCGTATCAGTAACGCTCCAAAAGAAAAGGCTATAGCCTTTTCTATTAATTAAAAAAAAATTATGTTAGTTATTTTTTTTTTAATTTAATACATTTTATTGAAAACAAAATGCTATGCAATGGCTTTGCCGCGGCAGTTCTCGAGTGCCACATGTCTTTTTTTATTGGCGTATCAGTAACGCTCCAAAAGAAAAGGCTATAGCCTTTTCTATTAATTAAAAAAAATTATGTTAGTTATTTTTTTTTTAATTTAATACATTTTATTGAAAACAAAATGCTATGCAATGGCTTTGCCGCGGCAGTTCTCGAGTGCCACATGTCTTTTTTTATTGGCGTATCAGTAACGCTCCAAAAGAAAAGGCTATAGCCTTTTCTATTAATTAAAAAAAATTATGTTAGTTATTTTTTTTTTTAATTTAATACATTTTATTGAAAACAAAATGCTATGCAATGGCTTTGCCGCGGCAGTTCTCGAGTGCCACATGTCTTTTTTTATTGGCGTATCAGTAACGCTCCAAAAGAAAAGGCTATAGCCTTTTCTATTAATTAAAAAAAATTATGTTAGTTATTTTTTTTTTAATTTAATACATTTTATTGAAAACAAAATGCTATGCAATGGCTTTGCCGCGGCAGTTCTCGAGTGCCACATGTCTTTTTTTATTGGCGTATCAGTAACGCTCCAAAAGAAAAGGCTATAGCCTTTTCTATTAATTAAAAAAAATTATGTTAGTTATTTTTTTTTTTAATTTAATACATTTTATTGAAAACAAAATGCTATGCAATGGCTTTGCCGCGGCAGTTCTCGAGTGCCACATGTCTTTTTTTATTGGCGTATCAGTAACGCTCCAAAAGAAAAGGCTATAGCCTTTTCTATTATTAAAAAAAATTATGTTAGTTATTTTTTTTTTAATTTAATACATTTTATTGAAAACAAAATGCTATGCAATGGCTTTGCCGCGGCAGTTCTCGAGTGCCACATGTCTTTTTTTATTGGCGTATCAGTAAACGCTCCAAAAGAAAAGGCTATAGCCTTTTCTATTAATTAAAAAAAATTATGTTAGTTATTTTTTTTTTAATTTAATACATTTTATTGAAAACAAAATGCTATGCAATGGCTTTGCCGCGGCAGTTCTCGAGTGCCACATGTCTTTTTTTATTGGCGTATCAGTAACGCTCCAAAAGAAAAGGCTATAGCCTTTTCTATTAATTAAAAAAAATTATGTTAGTTATTTTTTTTTTTAATTTAATACATTTTATTGAAAACAAAATGCTATGCAATGGCTTTGCCGCGGCAGTTCTCGAGTGCCACATGTCTTTTTTTATTGGCGTATCAGTAACGCTCCAAAAGAAAAGGCTATAGCCTTTTCTATTAATTAAAAAAAATTATGTTAGTTATTTTTTTTTTAATTTAATACATTTTATTGAAAACAAAATGCTATGCAATGGCTTTGCCGCGGCAGTTCTCGAGTGCCACATGTCTTTTTTTATTGGCGTATCAGTAACGCTCCAAAAGAAAAGGCTATAGCCTTTTCTATTAATTAAAAAAAAATTATGTTAGTTATTTTTTTTTTTAATTTAATACATTTTATTGAAAACAAAATGCTATGCAATGGCTTTGCCGCGGCAGTTCTCGAGTGCCACATGTCTTTTTTTATTGGCGTATCAGTAACGCTCCAAAAGAAAAGGCTATAGCCTTTTCTATTAATTAAAAAAAATTATGTTAGTTATTTTTTTTTTAATTTAATACATTTTATTGAAAACAAAATGCTATGCAATGGCTTTGCCGCGGCAGTTCTCGAGTGCCACATGTCTTTTTTTATTGGCGTATCAGTAAACGCTCCAAAAGAAAAGGCTATAGCCTTTTCTATTAATTAAAAAAAAATTATGTTAGTTATTTTTTTTTTTAATTTAATACATTTTATTGAAAACAAAATGCTATGCAATGGCTTTGCCGCGGCAGTTCTCGAGTGCCACATGTCTTTTTTTATTGGCGTATCAGTAACGCTCCAAAAGAAAAGGCTATAGCCTTTTCTATTAATTAAAAAAAAATTATGTTAGTTATTTTTTTTTTTAATTTAATACATTTTATTGAAAACAAAATGCTATGCAATGGCTTTGCCGCGGCAGTTCTCGAGTGCCACATGTCTTTTTTTATTGGCGTATCAGTAACGCTCCAAAAGAAAAGGCTATAGCCTTTTCTATTAATTAAAAAAAATTATGTTAGTTATTTTTTTTTTAATTTAATACATTTTATTGAAAACAAAATGCTATGCAATGGCTTTGCCGCGGCAGTTCTCGAGTGCCACATGTCTTTTTTTATTGGCGTATCAGTAACGCTCCAAAAGAAAAGGCTATAGCCTTTTCTATTAATTAAAAAAAATTATGTTAGTTATTTTTTTTTTTAATTTAATACATTTTATTGAAAACAAAATGCTATGCAATGGCTTTGCCGCGGCAGTTCTCGAGTGCCACATGTCTTTTTTTATTGGCGTATCAGTAACGCTCCAAAAGAAAAGGCTATAGCCTTTTCTATTAATTAAAAAAAATTATGTTAGTTATTTTTTTTTTAATTTAATACATTTTATTGAAAACAAAATGCTATGCAATGGCTTTGCCGCGGCAGTTTCTCGAGTGCCACATGTCTTTTTTTATTGGCGTATCAGTAACGCTCCAAAAGAAAAGGCTATAGCCTTTTCTATTAATTAAAAAAAATTATGTTAGTTATTTTTTTTTTAATTTAATACATTTTATTGAAAAACAAAATGCTATGCAATGGCTTTGCCGCGGCAGTTCTCGAGTGCCACATGTCTTTTTTTATTGGCGTATCAGTAACGCTCCAAAAGAAAAGGCTATAGCCTTTTCTATTAATTAAAAAAAATTATGTTAGTTATTTTTTTTTTAATTTAATACATTTTATTGAAAACAAAATGCTATGCAATGGCTTTGCCGCGGCAGTTCTCGAGTGCCACATGTCTTTTTTTATTGGCGTATCAGTAACGCTCCAAAAGAAAAGGCTATAGCCTTTTCTATTAATTAAAAAAAATTATGTTAGTTATTTTTTTTTTTAATTTAATACATTTTATTGAAAACAAAATGCTATGCAATGGCTTTGCCGCGGCAGTTCTCGAGTGCCACATGTCTTTTTTTATTGGCGTATCAGTAACGCTCCAAAAGAAAAGGCTATAGCCTTTTCTATTAATTAAAAAAAATTATGTTAGTTATTTTTTTTTTAATTTAATACATTTTATTGAAAACAAAATGCTATGCAATGGCTTTTGCCGCGGCAGTTCTCGAGTGCCACATGTCTTTTTTTATTGGCGTATCAGTAACGCTCCAAAAGAAAAAGGCTATAGCCTTTTCTATTAATTAAAAAAAATTATGTTAGTTATTTTTTTTTTAATTTAATACATTTTATTGAAAACAAAATGCTATGCAATGGCTTTGCCGCGGCAGTTCTCGAGTGCCACATGTCTTTTTTTATTGGCGTATCAGTAACGCTCCAAAAGAAAAGGCTATAGCCTTTTCTATTAATTAAAAAAAATTATGTTAGTTATTTTTTTTTTAATTTAATACATTTTATTGAAAACAAAATGCTATGCAATGGCTTTGCCGCGGCAGTTCTCGAGTGCCACATGTCTTTTTTTATTGGCGTATCAGTAACGCTCCAAAAGAAAAGGCTATAGCCTTTTCTATTAATTAAAAAAAATTATGTTAGTTATTTTTTTTTAATTTAATACATTTTATTGAAAACAAAATGCTATGCAATGGCTTTGCCGCGGCAGTTCTCGAGTGCCACATGTCTTTTTTTATTGGCGTATCAGTAACGCTCCAAAAGAAAAGGCTATAGCCTTTTCTATTAATTAAAAAAAATTATGTTAGTTATTTTTTTTTTAATTTTAATACATTTTATTGAAAACAAAATTGCTATGCAATGGCTTTGCCGCGGCAGTTCTCGAGTGCCACATGTCTTTTTTTATTGGCGTATCAGTAACGCTCCAAAAAGAAAAGGCTATAGCCTTTTCTATTAATTAAAAAAAATTATGTTAGTTATTTTTTTTTTAATTTAATACATTTTTATTGAAAACAAAATGCTATGCAATGGCTTTGCCGCGGCAGTTCTCGAGTGCCACATGTCTTTTTTTTATTGGCGTATCAGTAACGCTCCAAAAGAAAAAGGCTATAGCCTTTTCTATTAATTAAAAAAATTATGTTAGTTATTTTTTTTTTTAATTTAATACATTTTATTGAAAACAAAATGCTATGCAATGGCTTTGCCGCGGCAGTTCTCGAGTGCCACATGTCTTTTTTTATTGGCGTATCAGTAACGCTCCAAAAGAAAAGGCTATAGCCTTTTCTATTAATTAAAAAAAATTATGTTAGTTATTTTTTTTTTTAATTTAATACATTTTATTGAAAACAAAATGCTATGCAATGGCTTTGCCGCGGCAGTTCTCGAGTGCCACATGTCTTTTTTTTATTGGCGTATCAGTAACGCTCCAAAAGAAAAGGCTATAGCCTTTTCTATTAATTAAAAAAAAATTATGTTAGTTATTTTTTTTTTAATTTAATACATTTTATTGAAAACAAAATGCTATGCAATGGCTTTGCCGCGGCAGTTCTCGAGTGCCACATGTCTTTTTTTATTGGCGTATCAGTAACGCTCCAAAAGAAAAAGGCTATAGCCTTTTCTATTAATTAAAAAAAAATTATGTTAGTTATTTTTTTTTTAATTTAATACATTTTATTGAAAACAAAATGCTATGCAATGGCTTTGCCGCGGCAGTTCTCGAGTGCCACATGTCCTTTTTTTATTGGCGTATCAGTAACGCTCCAAAAGAAAAGGCTATAGCCTTTTCTATTAATTAAAAAAAATTATGTTAGTTATTTTTTTTTTAATTTAATACATTTTATTGAAAACAAAATGCTATGCAATGGCTTTGCCGCGGCAGTTCTCGAGTGCCACATGTCCTTTTTTTATTGGCGTATCAGTAACGCTCCAAAAGAAAAGGCTATAGCCCTTTTCTATTAATTAAAAAAAATTATGTTAGTTATTTTTTTTTTTAATTTAATACATTTTATTGAAAACAAAATGCTATGCAATGGCTTTGCCGCGGCAGTTCTCGAGTGCCACATGTCTTTTTTTATTGGC